>PVIW01009320.1:0-52804 GCA_004026585.1 Noctilio leporinus
CCACACCCACACCCACACCCACACCCCCGCCCACACCCACACCCCTGCCCCTCCACCTGCCCGCGCGTCCCGCCCAGTCACCACCCCTCCCGCAGGCTCCAGGAGCTGGAGGACCAGTACCGCCGGGAGCGGGAGGAGGCCACCTACCTGCTGGAGCAGCAGAGGCTGGTGAGCAGACCCCCGGGCCCCCTGCCCGTAGCCCCACGCCGGCCCTGGGGGGAGGCCAGGCCCCGCTTTGCCCGACCCTCAGCCGCTGAGCCAGCGAGGCTGCATCCCCGCGCGCTGGGCAGGCCCGGGTCCCGCGGCTGGTGGGGCGCAGCGGAGCCCTTCCCTGCTTCCGTGCCAGGACTACGAGAGCAAGCTGGAGGCCCTGCAGAAGCAGATGGACTCCCGGTACTTCCCGGAGGTGAACGAGGAGGAGGAGGAGCCGGAGGACGAAGGTGAGGCCCTGCGGCCGCTGGTCCGCGTCGTGGTGCTGGAGTTCCACCCGCCCCCCCGGTCGGGGCCTGTCCCTGGGCGGCAGGATCTAGGGGGGCCGTGCTGCAGCAGGGCAGCACCCCACACGCCTACACAGGCGTGTGCACATTCGTGCGGGTCTGGAAGGACAGGGTGGGGTCCCGTGCCCGCTCTCCCCGCGTTGCCCGCAGGGGCTGGGGCTCCCCCAGGAGGAGGCCACTCTGCTCTTCACCTGGGGTCGTCCTTCCTGGTCCCCTGCTTGGGTGGCCCACCGGCCAACCTGGCGCTGCTGGGGGGCCCGAGGGCGGCCAGGGCTTCCTGCCCCGCTTGGCCCCCTCCCTGTGGGTCAGCAGCCGCTCCGAGCTGATGGGGTCCTGGCCCCCCTCACGCACGCGCCTCCGGGAGCCTGCGAAGCAGCATCCTCGCCCCGCGGCCCCGCGTCAGACGGTTGCCGGTTTCCCCGCCAAACGCCGAGACCGTGAGTCTGAACTGGGGGCCCAGGCCGGAGCGGTGACCGGGCGGCCCGTCCCCCAGTCCAGTGGACGGAGAGGGAGAGTGAGCTGGCGCTGTGGGCCTTCCGGAAGTGGAAGTGGTACCAGTTCACGTCGCTGCGGGACCGGCTGTGGGGCAACGCCATCTTCCTCAAGGAGGCCAACGCCATCAGCGTCGAGCTCAAGAAGAAGGTGGGCGCCGCCCCCGTCCTGTTCGCGGCTGCGCGGGACACAGGACCCTCTCCTCTGCTGCTGGGGGGGCACCGCCAACCGGGCCCTGCAGGGTGGCCGGCGCGGGGGGGCGGGAGCAGCTGCCCCGTGGCAGCTGTGCCCTTGGGAGGTGGGGAGGGAGCCCTGCGGGGCCCTGGCTCCCCCTCCAAGGGGCTGATGGGGGGCCCCCTCGTGCCGTCGCAGGTCCAGTTCCAGTTTGTCCTCCTCACGGACACACTCTACTCCCCGCTGCCGCCGGACCTGCTGCCGCCGGAGGCGGCCAAGGACCGTGAGACGCGCCCCTTCCCCCGCACCGTGGTGGCGGTGGAGGTGCAGGACCAGAAGAACGGGGCCACCCACTACTGGACGCTGGAGAAGCTCAGGTGCGGCCGCTCAAGGGGCCCTGGGACCCGAAGGGAGGTGGGCGCCCGCCTCACGGGACCCAGGTTTCCAGGCAGCCTTTCCTGCGGTTTCCGCCCCTTTGGGGGTCCCCAGCAGACGGGAAGAGGCCCAGCCCGTCCTGCGCCCCCCAGGCCTTTGTTCTCACCGAGGAGGCGGGCGAGGGCCGGGCTGCAGCTGAGAGGCAGGGGGCCCCGGGGTCCCTGTGCTCCCTGTGACGTGTGCCCAGCCTTGGCTTGTCAAGGTGACGGGGGAGACGCGACAGGTCAGGGCCCCTGAAGAAGAGGGTTCACTGTCCACAGCCCCCCGAAAGGAGAGGAAGGTCAGCATGCAGGGCAGGCGGGAGCACAGGGAGACAGGGCCGGGGGGACAGGGCCGGGGGGATAGGGCCGGGGGGACAGGGCCGGGAGCACAGGGCCCGGGGGACAGGGCCGGGGGGACAGGTCCCCAAAGATGTCCAGACGTCATCAAAGAGAAATGAGAAACGTCATTAGTGCAGAACACGGTCACACTCATATTTACACCCTCACACCCACTTCTCACACACACACTCCGGTCCTCCCCAGTCACGCGCAGGCCCACGCGTGCACAAACCCTCGGGGTCACGCTCACACTCACCCGTGCTCGCTCGCCCACCCTCCCCCGTCACCCTCACACACGCACCGATTCCAGTCACACCCAAATGCACACGCACCCCAGTCCTCCCCACTCAGACGCCCACAAACTGATCCCCAGCTCTGCTCACACGCACACACGTGTTCCCACGAACTCCCCAGACAACGTCCGCCTTTGGTCACGCCCGTGACACCCGAGCCCTGCGGGGAAACGACCCTGTTTCCTTCTTCCTCAACCTGCGGGTTTTGCTGGGTAGGCAGTTGAAGTGCTGCTCTCGGTACCCTGTCCCCCAGTCGCCCGGCGCTCACGGAGCCCCCGGGCCCCTCCTCACCCGGTCGGGTCCCCTTTCTCCGCCTCCCGCTCCGTGGTCCCGGCCGGCCGCCTGCTCGGACCACCTAGGCCACCTGGCCAGAGTCGGGAGTCGGTGGTGGTCTCGCCCCCTTAACCGGGAGCCCTGGTCCAACAGTTGGCCAGTCAGGGGGCCGTGAAGGGCCTGTCAGGAAACCAGCCGGAGCCGCCGGCGGGCGACCCTGGGCGACCCTGGGCGGGACGCTGGCCGGGCGGCTGCTCCGGGGCCGCACTGACCTCCCGCCCCGCAGGCAGCGCCTGGACCTCATGCGGGAGATGTACGACCGGGCGGCCGAGGTGCCCTCCAGCGTCATCGAGGACTGTGACAACGTGGTGACCGGCGGAGACCCCTTCTACGACCGGTTCCCCTGGTTCCGGCTGGTGGGCAGGTGGGCAACCCTCCCTCCCTGGGGGGAAGAGAGAGGGAGAGAGAGAGGAGTGGGGTGGGCAGGAGCCTGTCTCCCCGCAGGCGGGACCCCCGCCGCGCCCTTGCGCTCGTGAGGAGCCAGTGAGACGTCTGTCCCCTCCCCGCTCCTCCGCCCTTGTCCTCCAGTCTGACCAGGGGGCCCGTTATTCAAGGGGCCACAGGGGTCTCACCATTGCCACCTACCCGTTGTAGGGTGTCACCACCAGGCCACACGTGTGCACCTGTGTGTCGGAGGCTTGGACAGACGTTCGGGGTCACCTGGTGGCTGTGGGGCGCGAGCGTGTCAGCCTTGTTTGCCTCCTTTTTCCCGTCCGGCCTGGGGGGCTGCACGTAGCCCCTGCGCCCCGCGGGGAGGGACCCGGTGTTCAGGGTTCCACGTGGCCGGCATACGAGGTCCTCCCATGACCTCAGCCCCACCGGGCCGGAATCAACTTCCGGCGCCTCCGGAACCTTCCGGAACCTTCCAGACCCCGCGGGCGGTGTCCGTCTGTCCGGGGCACGTTCAGCGGCGGCCTCGGGGCCCTGCGCTAACCTCTCTGTCTTGTCTGCCGGCCCAGCTCCGTCGCCGCGGGCTGCGGTAGCTCCCCGCTTCTGCACACGTGCGGGGGCGCGGGCGCCGCTGCTCTCACCCCCTCCCCCGCCTCCTCCAGCCTCGGCTCGGGCTCCACGGAGCTGGAGGAGCAGAGCCTGGGGGAGGAGGAGGAGGAGGAGGAGGAGGAGGAGGAGGAGGAGGACGACCTGGAGGACGACGTCTTTCGCGAACACGGGCTGTGCGACGGCCAAGACCCGTTTTACGACCGGCCGGCCCTGTTCAGTGTAGTAGGCAGGTTGGTGAGGTCAGGACGGCATGCTGGGAAGGAACCAGCTCTTTGCTCAGCTGCGGGGGACACGGCCGGGGTGCCAGGGCTCCGCCTTCCGGGAGCGTGGCCCCTGCAGGGGGACGACAGGACAGCGGGGCCCTAGAACCCGGGGTGGCTGCCGGAACCCCATCCAAGGTCCTGGCGCAGGGCCCCTGCCAGGGCACGTGGGAAGCTGGGGCAGCCCACCCCACGGCCCCGGGGGTCCACGCACCCCAGCTCAGGCGGCTGCGGCACGGGCGGCTGTTTCCTGGGTGGAGAGGCTCTCGGGGCCTCTCCGCACCGCTGCCCTCGGGGCTGGTCCCCCGTGGAAGGGAGGGACCCCGACGCAAAGATCCGGACACCAACTATGGTGGAAGGAAAGGCAGCTCAGGAGTCTGCAGGCCTCGGTAGGAAAAGGGGTAGGACAGTCTCAGCAGCAACCCATTCCGGGCTTAAGACAGGCCGGTGGCACTTCCGGAGCCCCAGTCCTGAGAGCCGTGGGCTGCGCTGGCCCTGGGCAGCGGGGTCAGGCGGGGGGTCCGGGGCGACCCTCTTGGAAGGAAGCAGGTCCCGGGAGGGACAGCGGGTTAGACGCCCGTGTCTCTGCGTCCGGGACGCCCTGGGCCTGGGCTTCCAGCGTGGAGCCCAGAGGCAGCTGCAGCCTGGTCGCCGGGCCTGCCGGGTGTCAGGTGGGCGGGGGCCGGACCCAGGGGGCGAGGACACCGGGGAAGAGGGTGCGTTGCAGTCTCGGTGGAAAAGAGCTGGGTCCTCCCGACATCCCCCCGCGGGTCTGAGATGTCGCCAACGCCCGAAACAGCAAAGCCGCCCCGGGGAGCTGGCCCTGCCCGCGGGCACTGGCGAGGGGCTTCTTTGGGGATCGCCCCCATCTTGTTTTGGCACGTTGGCTCCTCCCGCTGAGCAGCTGCGCAGGCCCCGGCCTTGGGGGGACCGGCTTTGGTTTCCTTTCATCCTTCTGGCCGCGGCTGGCTGGCTCGCCAAAGCTTTAGTGGAACGGGGCGCCCACTCGCGCCTCCCTTCGGAGGGGCTTCCCTGGCCCCGCATGGCTGTGCGCCTCCCCAGCCTCCTGGTCGCCGCTGCCTCCTCCCCCATCCGGCCCTGCGTCTCCCCACCTCCTCTCTGGGCGGGTTCAGCCTGCTTCAAGGGGCGCTCACCTGCGGACGGCCCAGCACCCGCTCCTCGCCCAGGCCAGGGCCTGCCCCCCGGGAGCCTCTGGGGTGCTGGGTGAATTGGGGGTGAGCTGACCAGGAGCTGGGGACAGGGGAGCCGCACTGAGGAGGGCGCGGGGCTGACTGGTGGTGGAGGGTCCCGGGATGGGGCACTGGGAGAGGGGGCAGAGGGGACTGCCCAGGGGTGGGCAAACGCTGACCAGCGGGGTGCCCTCTGCTCCCCCCGCTGCTCAGCCAGGATCCTTGCCGGCTGGGCCGAGAACTGAACTGGTCCCCGCGGGAGGGCAGGCCGGGCGGGGCTGCTCTGATCCCCACGGTGCCGATGCCATAGGCCAGGTTGTCTCGGCGCCTGGGCTCGGTTGGGGTGGCTCTGCACAGG
Source organism: Noctilio leporinus (assembly GCA_004026585.1). NCBI lineage: Eukaryota > Metazoa > Chordata > Mammalia > Chiroptera > Noctilionidae > Noctilio > Noctilio leporinus. The sequence goes on from PVIW01009320.1 coordinate 5,352, forward strand.
GGGTGGGTCTCAGCCCCTCACGGCTGGCGCGGGGCCTGCAGCTGACTGTGCCCAACACCCCGCTGGTGTCGGGGTCGGAGAGGCGCCAGTGAGGCTCCCTTCGGCTGCGCTGACCCTGGCCCCAGAGTGGCAGCTGCATCTGCGGGGGCCCCGTGTCTTGTGCGCCCCTAAGAGAGCGAAGCCAGCTGACCGGGGCTGCCCTGGGTCAGCCAAGGCCGCTCCGATGCTGACCTGCGAGGAGCGGGCGCCTTAGCGTCCCGGGGTGTGGGCGCACCTGCCTCGCCCGGGTGGCCCCAGCACACGCCCAGGCATCCGAGGGGATGAGCTGATGGGGACACCAGGGCTCCTGGCACAGCCCCGGCCGCTGGGGGCTTTGAGGTGGCCCTGCCGGCTGGGAGGCCCGGCAGCCCCTCTCCCCGCTTTCCTGGAGGCGGCCCTGGCTAAAGACCCTCATGCCCCCGCCTTGCGTGTAACGGGAGGTGTCCCCGCCCTTCCTGAGGGTCCCGTGGGGTCCCTGCGACTCGCCCGTGGGGGTTGGCAGGCCGCGACCCCTCTACGTGTTCCTGCAGCTCCTGGGGGCCCCCTCCGTGTCTCTGCCTCCAGCACCCCGGCTCCTGCAGGGGCCCTGCCCCAGGCCCTGCCCGGGTGGGTGAGAACTCGGGGCTCTGCTGCCTGGTCCCTTTAGGCCCCTCCAGTGAGGGGGCGGCTGGACGGAGCCGAGGAGGGCAGAGTGGGGAGCGTCGCGGGCGTCCCAGCTTCTCCTTCTGGGCCTGAGGCCTGTGCTCATTTCGTGCCAGCCCCCCACCCCACCCCGTTTCAAGCAAGTGTCCCCTGGCTGGGGAGGGAGGGCCACCGCTGTCCCCATCCCGAGGCGGCCCCGTCAGGTCCCCGCCTGGCCGGCACCGGGTGACTGGCAAGAGGCCACCGCTGTTGGGGCTTTTGGCCCTGTGACAGGGCCAGGGATGGGCTGGAATGGGGGCTGGGGGTGAGTGTCATTGCCGGTGGGGGTCTGACCGGCACCCCAAGCCTCCTCCAGGTGCTGCAGGGCCATGAGGGAAGCAGGAGGGTGGCTGGTGGTGCTGGACCCGCCGGAGGGCGTCAGAGAGGCTTCCGAGAAAGGGGGGTCGTTTGAAAGCTACACGGAGCTGGTGCTCAGAGCTTTGAGCCCTGGGGGCAGATGTGGGGTCCACACCGGGACCCCACCTGAGAGGGGTGCCAGGACCTGCGGCCCGGGCTCCGGGCTCGGCCTGGTCTGTGCTGCTGTCACAGCAGGTCCACGCTGCGTGGGGCCACCTCTGACCCGGAGCAAGCTGTGTGGGGGGCAGGGTGACAGGCAGGGTGACCGTGATGCCCCCCACCCCACCCTCACGTGTCCCTGGGGGCTGCGCCCACCTGACCCACAGACTCCACCTTCCCTCCCTGTCCCCCCAGCTGCTGCCCAGCCTTTGTCCGCCTGCCTCCCCAACCCCACCTTGTCCACCCCCCCAACACCTCCCTCCCTCCTATTCAAACCCTGCCCCTCCCCCAGGAGCCCCATCCCCAGGACCCCTGTGCTGTCCCGGGGCTCCAGGGCAGCCCCCACCCACCCACACAGGGCGCCCAGGGGTCCCAGGGTCCTGCCCCCGCTCCTGCTGCTCGTGTGACCCTGCACCGAGCTCAGGGACTGTGGCAGCCGCTGGGTGGCGTGGCCTCCCCCCAGCCCGTCCTGGCGCCGGCGGGCACTGCCAGGGGCCGGGACACAGCAGGCAGTGCCGTGGGGCCCAGGGGTCGGGCTCTCCCTGCCGCTGGGCTGGGGCCAGTCCCTGCCATGACTGACACCTCGGGGCTCCTGCCACGGCCCTGGCAGGGGCGCAGGAGGAACCGTGAGCCCAGTTCCAGCCTCGAGGCCGCTGGGACGTGGGTGGGGTGGGGGGCTGCCGGGCACCGCAGCCCAGTGGGGCCGGGTCCCAGGTCCTCCTTGAAGCAGGCTGACCCCTCAGCTGCTGCCGGCGGCAGGGGTGTGGCCCCCGGGCCCCCAGCCGCCGACTGCCACCTCCGCCCCTGCTGCGTCCTGAGCTCAGCCTGCGATGGCCCACCCGCTGCCCAGCCCCCGCACAGCTTCGCCGCGTCGTGTCGTGAGCCAGTGCCGCCCCTGCGCCGGCCTGCGGGCTGACCGTGGCGTGGCCTGTCCTCCCCCAGGGCCTTCGTGTACCTGAGCAACCTGCTGTACCCCGTGCCCCTGGTGCACCGCGTGGCCATCGTCAGCGAGAAGGGCGAGGTGAAGGGCTTCCTCCGCGTGGCCGTGCAGGCCATCTCAGGTGCGGGCAGGCCGGCGGGCGCCACGGGGCCAGCAGCGCCGGCCTCACCCGGGGGTCAGCAGCGCCGGCCTCGCCCAGGCCCCGGCCTGCACCCCGGCTGCTGGTCCCAGGCGGGGATTCACGGCAAAGCCCTCATGCCCAGTCCCGGCTCCGGCCTCCTGGACTCTCCCGGGTGACCGGGGCCCCTGGGGCTGTGCTGAGCTGTGACGGCTCAGGGGCCTCCTTCCCGTGTCCCCCCGGCAGAGACGGAGACCCCAGCCTGGGGCGGAGCAGGGCTCTCCTAGCTGCCCCCACACTGACCCCGGCACCGGCTGCCCCACCCCACCCCCAGTGGCCCTCAGAGCCTCCCTTTGTCCAGTGCACCCCTCCTTCGGACCCCGTGGCCTCTGTCCCAGGAGGCTGCACGCCCTCCCGCCCCTGTGGGCCCCTCCCCCGCCCGGTGTGCTCCCCTGTGGATGGAGGTTATTCAGGGTGTGGGAGATGGTTACAGAACACAGACATGGGGGGCCCACCTGGGGCCCGTGCTCCAGCCACGATGGTCGCCCCCCCGCTGCCCGGACCCCCCACCTCGGCCTCCGGCCGACCTGCCTCTGTAGGAAGTTGATCCCGCCCCAGGGGTCTGTTGCCCAAAACCTCCAGAAGCTCTTTACCGCCCCTTCCAGCCGCGTCACTGGGGTGTGAGCCCCCCGGAGACCCTGCCGAGAAGGGGGGCTCCGGGGTGGGAGTGAGGGCGGCTCTGCAACGGGACGGGACGCTGGGGGCACCTGGTCCACCTCCCCGTGGAGGGGCCCCACCCTTGCAGCCTCACCCCTCCCGACCAGCTCTGTCCCCTGTCTAGCGGCCACGGTGGAGGAGAAGGAACCTGAACAACCAAAACTAAACAGGGAACCCTGCCTCAGTGGCCACAGCAGCCACCACTGTCCCCACCCCACCCGCGTCTGCCCGGAGCCCCCGCTGGCCCCGGTGTGGGCTGGACGGAGTGACAGGCCCGCGGGCAGCCAGGCTGGAGGGCGAGGGCCCCCACGGGACCCCCTAGGCCCCGGACGGAACCCCCAGTTTGCGGGCCTCCTGGGGTGACATCTAACCAGAGTGGCTGGAGTTGGGGCCGAGCGACACCCCAGGAGCCGGGTCTCGGGGTCCCCCAGGCAACAGGAAGGGGTTTGGATTTCGTCCCAAGCACCGCGGGAAACCACTGGCCACCGTGAAGGAAGGGGTTGGGGTGCTGTGCGCCCGGGGGTCGTGCTGACAGCGGCAGGTGCGGCTTCACGGTGACCCCGGCCCTGACTGTCCCCTCCCGGCGCAGCCGACGAGGAGGCCCCTGACTACGGCTCCGGCGTCCGCCAGTCGGGGACGGCCCGCATCTCCTTCGATGACCAGCATTTCGAGAAGGTACCGGGCCGGTGGCTCCTCCGTCCGCAGGCTCTTTCCTGCTCCACCCCCAGCGGCCAGCACCCTGTGCTGCCCCTGGGTGCCTGTCACCTCGAGCCCAGGACAGGGTCCCACAGGCGTCCCTCTCACGGGGGCTTGGCAGGGTTGGGGACACCAGGGGACCCCGGGAACCTGGCGAGGACCCTGGGAGCCAAGGAGGGCTGAGGGCGGGTCCTCGGGGGGCAGAGCGGCAGGCCTTTCCCGCTGTGCAGCCGGGGAAACCGAGGCCTGGGAGGGGGGCACCTGCCCCAGGGGCAGATCTGGGAGCCTCACCGGCTCCCTCCTACCCTGGCCACCGCCCGGCACAGTTCCAGTCGGAGTCCTGCCCCGTGGGGGGCATGTCGCGCTCCGGGGCCTCCCAGGAAGAGCTGCGCATCGTGGAGGGCCAGGGCCAGGGGGCGGACGCGGGGCCCTCGGCCGACGAGGTCAACAACAACACCTGCTCAGGTGGGTCCCACGCGGCCGGGCCCCGCCCCGCGGGGCCCCTCCTCCCCCCAGCCGAGCCTGGCAGGGGCGAGGGGTGGTTGGGACCCGAGCCCCTCCCCATGCCCGGCCCCTGAGGGTGCCAGCACCCGGGTCCCGCCACGGGCTGTGCCCTGGTCTCCCTGCAGCACTGCCTCCGGAAGGGGGCCCCCGGGACAGCCCGGACAAGGCCGCCCTGGACGGGCCTCCGGACGCCGCCCTGGACCCCCTGCTCCTGGGCAGCACCTTCACCTTCCGCGTGACCGTCCTGCAGGCCTGCAGCATCTCTGCGGAGTACGCAGACATCTTCTGCCAGTTCAAGTGAGCGGCCGGGCGGGCCCGGCGGGCGGCAGGCGGGCGGCGGGGTCTGAGCAGGGCGCCGGCCCGTCCCAGGGACCCCGCTCAGCGCGCCCTCCTGCTCCGCAGCTTCATCCACCGGCACGACGAGGCCTTCTCCACGGAGCCCCTGAAGAACACGGGGCGCGGCCCCCCGCTCGGCTTCTACCACGTCCAGAACGTACGTCCTCAGGGGCCCCGCCTGCTCGCTCCTCTGTGCTGGGACAGGGGCGGGGCCTCCGCCCTGGGGCCTGTCCGCCGGGTGGGCAACCGCCGAGGCAGGGCCGGAGGGACCTGGGTGAAGCGCGTCCCCCCCGAGGGGCCCGGCGGGGCCTCCCCCGGCCTGGAGCGCCTGGCTGCCCTGGAGCGGGGGCCCTGCTGACCGCCTGGCACCCGGCCGCCCCCAGATCGCGGTGGAGGTGACCCGGTCCTTCGTCGAGTACATCAAGAGCCAGCCCATCGTGTTCGAGGTCTTCGGCCACTACCAGCAGCACCCGTTCCCGCCGCTGTGCAAGGACGTGCTCAGGTCCGGCCCCTTCTGCTGGCCTCCCCGGGCGGGTCTGCGGCCTGGGCGGGCAGGGTCCCCCGCTGGGCCGCCTCACGCCAACGCCCCTTCCTCCGCAGTCCCCTGAGGCCCTCCCGCCGCCACTTCCCACGGGTCATGCCGCTGTCCAAGCCAGGTACGCTGGGCTCCTGGGCCACCCTGTCCCCGCCAGACCTCCGGGGTCCCCACGGAGTACGGGGCTCCACCCTGGGCCCAAGAGGCGGGCAGAGAGAGACCAGAGAGGGGCGTCCTTGATCCCTTCACAGGCACCAGGTGGCCAGGTGATGGTCAGGCAGTGCCTGCCCGGTGCCCCCGGGGTTCCCAGAGCAGACGAGACACTTGGGGCCCAGAGAGGGCGGCAGGAGGGGCGGCCCGGGGCAGGTGGGCTGCTGGTGGGTGTTCTCGCCGTGAGGTGCCCAGCCCACCGCTCCCCGACTGAGCCGCAAGGGTCGGGTCTCCGGGCAGCCAGCGCCTTGTCCTGTCACCCGCAGTGCCGGCCACCAAGCTCAGCACGCTGACGCGGCCGTGCCCGGGCCCTCGCCACTGCAAGTACGACCTGCTGGTTCACTTCGAGATCTGCGAGCTGGAGGCCGACGGCGAGTGCGTGTGCCCCGCGGGGGCTGGGCGCCTGAGGGCTGTGGGGGCGGCCGGGGCCCTGGCTGAGGAGGCACGGGGTGGGTCCTTCCCCCGCTGACGCCGGTGGCCACGGACCAGCAGGAGACGCTGACCGTTGCCTGACTCGGTCCTGCTGGGGCCGGGATGGGCCCGGGCCTCTCACGGGTCCCTCTGTCTGCAGCTACATCCCCGCAGTGGTGGACCACCGAGGAGGCATGCCGTGCATGGGCACCTTCCTGCTCCACCAGGTGCAAGCCCCTTCCTGCCCCGCCCACCCCTGCCCCGCCCTGCCCACCGCCCCCAGGCCGCCTGGCTGACCTGCGCTCTGTGCTGGCGCCTGGCAGGGCATCCAGAGACGCATCACCGTGACGCTGCTGCACGAGTCCGGCAGCCACATCCGCTGGAAGGAAGTGCGCGAGCTGGTCGTGGGTGAGCGAGGCTGGGCCTGGCTGGCGGGCAGGTGCGGACCGGGTGCCCCCGTCCCCCCGCAGCTGCCCCGGCTGCTGTGCCGGCCACCCAGCCCCCTGACCTCCAGGGGCCCCGGCGCCTCCCCGGAACGGGAAAACCCGGGCGTGCGATGATTCCGAACGTGCTCACTGGCTGGGCCGCCATCAGGAAGCACCGCGCGTGTCTCCCGTCACAGCTCTGAGACCTGGGTCGGAGCCCAGGGACGGGCGAGTGGCCGTGCGCCCACCCCTTCCTGCCCCTTGTAGGCGGAGGGTGGGCGCTCCCTGGGGCCCCGCAGCTCGTGGACACATCGTGGTGGCTGGTTGTTGCCTTAAGGGCACAGATTAGCCCACGGCCTCCTCTCCAGTGTCACCTGCCTGCACCGTCACGTCACAGGCAGGCTCTTCTGCCTCCGGGAAGGTCATGTTCCCGGGTGCCTGGGTGAGGGCTGCCCTGGCGTGGGGAGGGCCCTGCAGGGCAGCAGCAGGGGTGTGACCGCCAGGAGGCAGAGGGTCCGTGTCACTCTCTGCAGAGCAAGAAGTGGCAGGTCTGGGGACCCCGGGCAGGACCCCGACCCAGGGACACGCGGGGCACTGAGGGGCAGCTGGTGGTCGGTGTAGCGCTCCTTCCCTTTCTTCTTTCCTCGAGTCTCAGGGGGAGGAGGGGGTCCTCTGCATCCTGCCGAGACCTCTTTCCCGCAGGCAGGTGGGCCTGTGCACTCGGGCCGTGAGCTGGGAATCCGTGGGGGGGGCAGCCCGAGGGGGCGGGAAGCAGCTCAGGGCTCCGCCGGCACAGCCACGCGCTGGCCAGGACGAGGCGGCCGCAGACCCCGCCCAGCCTCCCCGGGGAGCGGATCCCCGACAGGCCCAGTCCGGACGCTGGGCCCGGCAGCCCCCCCGACGTCCGGAGACACGGCCCTGCCCCTCTCCTGCAGGCCGCATCCGGAACACCCCAGAAACGGACGAGTCCCTGATCGACCCTAACATCCTGTCTCTCAACATCCTCTCGTCGGGGTACATCCACCCGGCCCAGGACGACCGGTGAGTCCCCCGGGCGGCAGGCCCCGTTCCTGCCCCCAGCAAGGGGTCTGCTGGGCCGGGACCGCGAGGTGTCAGGCCGGGCGGGTGCCCGGAGCTCCGGCAGCTCCTGCGGGACCCCTGAGGGCCGGAGCGGGAGGAAGGCTGGTGGCCACGTCGGCGGGTCACCCGGCCGCCTGGCAGAGGGGCTGTGGGGTGAGCTGGGTCCTGTCCGGCAAGGTCCGTGGGTGGGTGGGTGGCTGGGCAGACACAGGTCCCACGTCCCCCCGACTGTGCTGCTGGGGCCTGTGCAGGGGACCAGCCAGGGGTCCTGGAGGCAAGTCCGGGTGCGCTGGGGGGCAGCCTGCATCGGGTGGTGGCACGCTCAGCAGTCAGTCCTCGTCACGGGGCCTCCCAGGCGATGGTCAGGGCCCGGCAGCCGGGCACTCCCAGCAACTCGGACAGTGACGGGCATGGGAGGCACTGGGGACACCCCAGCCAGGGCAGGAGGGTGTGAGGGGAGACGCTGGAGCCAGCGGGGCAGGGGGTGGGGGCAGTGCCGGCTGCCACCGCTGAGTGTGGCCGGGGCACACGGGGGGTTCCGCCCGCCTGGCCCCCGGAGCCCGAGCTGCGGGCTCCCCACGGGCCCCTGTGCATGGGAGGTGGGGCCACATTCCAGGAAGGCTGGTGCCTACAGGATGAGGGTCCTGGGGGAGTCACCTCCTGTCCTGACTGGGGTGCAGGCACCGTGAGAAGGGGCTTGACAGGACCGCCCCTCAGATGGGCAGCTCAGTGGTTGGGGGGCAGAGACCCCAACAAGGGCAGATGAGGCTTCGTTTCCAGCTGTGCCCTGGAGCCTTCCGGAAGGAACTGACCCTGCACTTGGCTAGAGGGGGGGAGTCAGGGAGTGTTTGGGGGTGTTCTCACTAGGGGGTGGCACCACGACAGGCCACCCGGGATGCGGGAGGTGCTGCCCGTCCCTGTGAGAACGAATCCAAGGACCTGCAGTGCGGGCTTGCGGCCGCGCCCAGGGGGGCCGCCGGCAGGGGTGTGGGCTGCTGTTTCTGGGCCTGGGGAATGGGACCCCCAGGAGGGCATGTGCCCCTGGGGAGGGGCCTGTGTGCCGTGCTGAGTGGTGCTTTGGATCTGGGGGGGACCCCAGCTTCCCCCCAACTCTGGCCACTTGTAGATTCTTGGGGCAGAAAGGGAGTAGGGGGCAAAGGAGAGGGGTGGACAGGTGGCCCCCTGCGCCCCCCATGCCCAGCACGGAGGGCTTGTCTGTGGGTCTTCCTGCGGGGGGCTCCCTGGAGGCCTGGGCCCTGGGCTACGTCCCGGGGAGGCTCCAGAGGCTGCAGCTCCTGACGGGACCTCGGGCCACTGGAGCTTTGACTAAACAGGCTCTCCCGTCCCTGCGGGCCCTGCAACAGGCTCTGGTCCTATACCCTGGGGGCCATGGGGGTGAGGCGACCCTAGGGGTCCACTAGCTACGCGCCTGCCGCCAGGCTGGTCCCAGGACAAAGGGAGGTGCAGACCATCGCTGCTCTGGCCCCGGCTTGGTTTGGCCCCCCTGGCCCAGCCCCGACTCCCGCCTGCCCCCCCTCCCCGGAAGCCTGGCCCCTCCGAGGGCCCCCCCTGCTTTGACCCTGGCTGACGCCCTCCAGCAGGAGGCCCCCTGCCCCGCAGACGCCGTGGCTCCAGCCCCCTGGGGTGGACGGCCTGCTTGCTGCCCCAAAGCTGCAGCCCCTCCTGCTGCAGGTCCTGCTTGGCCACCGTGACCTGTGGCGGGTGCGCTCCCCGCTGCCGCCTCCCGCCCCTTGGCCCCGTGCGCACTAACCTGTGACCGTTTGTGTTTTGCAGGCAGTTTCTTGATTCGGACATGCCTAGGTACCATTTGTGCCCTCGGTGTCCTTCCAGCCACCCTGGCCCACCCCTCCCGGCCCTGAATTTCATTTCCGCTTCGGACCCCCGCGGGCTCGCCCCTCCTCTCCTGCAGTTCCTCCCCGGCTCACCTCCCTGGAACACCATCTAGATTTTCTTTTCTTGCTTCTTTGCCTTCGGCCGCACCCTTGAGTTCGCTGCTTTGGTAGCTGGCTGCCCTCCCCGGACCCCGGCTGGCTCCTGCCCTCCCGCCCCACCCCGTGCTGACCGCCTCCCCCGAGGGCGGCGGCGCCCCGCATGCAGGCCGGGCCCCTGGAAAGGTGGCAGAGAAAAGGGGGAGGAGAAGCAGACAGGACCTCTCTGCCCCTCCACCCCCACCGTGGTGGCCGCTCGCCCTTTGGGAGGGAGGTGGGTGGTCAGCAGGAAATCTCCGGACTAGGGGCTCCCAGGTCCAAACCCCCTGCGGACGCAGGTTTCTGGCTGGGACCTCCGCCCCCCCCCCCGCCAAGCCAGTGGACACCCCTGGGGGAAGACCACCTCCGTCCCCACCCGGATTGTGCGCAGGAGACTCGAGTCTGTCCCTGGTGGGGGGCAGGGGCAAGGCCGTCACCTTTGGGGTCCTGTGACAGAGGCTACGGCAGCCCCTCCCTGGGGCCCCCACTTGCTGAGGCCAAGGCCTGCGGTGGAGGCGGCGGATCCAGGGTGGGGCTCAGCTCTGCAGGGCCCGGAGGAGGGTTGCTGGCTGGTCCCTCGTGGCCAAAAAGGCGTCACAGCTGCCAGCCAGCCTCCCTGTCCTCAGAGGTGCAGGGGGCAGGGCTGCCGTCACCCCCGAGGGCGTCTCCTGGGCGAGTGGGAACTTCCTGTTAGGAGGACCCCACAGCGGGTGCGGCTTCTTTGCTCCCGTGCGTGTTTGCTCGGCCAGCTCAGGCTGGGCCCAGGCACCCCCTCCATTGTGGGGGCTCCGGAAGGTCACGTGCTCACGGCCCCGTGGCCTGGAGGAGACACAGCACCTGGAAGGAGAGGGGGGGCTCTTTGTCACCCCGACTTCTCCAGACTCACCCCCACCCCCAGCAGGGGTCCTGCCTCTAATTCCAGGGGTCACTGGCCCTGGGGGTGGGCCCACAAGAGGGGTTCAGGGCGTGAGAGGAGACGGGGCCCGGGCGTCAGCGTCGGAGGTCACTGCTGGGTGGTTCTGGGGACGAGGGGACGCTGGGCGTGATGGGGGAGGCCACCCTCCAGACCCCTGGGGTGGGGCAGGGGCCCCACCGACTGGGCGGGGGCCGCCGGCCGGCTGTGTGAGTGGACTTTGCTTTCCCGCCAGCTGAGGACGGGGCTGGTGTCACCCCTGCGTGGGGTGGAGGGACCAAGTGGCGTGAAAGGCGGAAGCTCCCGGCCAGGGACTGGCGCCCGCAGCTGTGAACTTCAGCCCTGGGGTCCCCCGGGCGCCCAGTGAGCACTGCATTAAAAATCCTCCTCGTGAACGTACCTTGCACCCTGGCCTCTGAGCAAAAGGCGTGTTTTCGCACGAACTGCTCCGTTGGGCCTGTGGTCGGGGCACTGGGACACCAGGGTCCGGAGCTCGGGGCCCGGAGGGCTCGTCCCACGGGCGTCAGGACCCCCGCGGCCGGTCCTTCCACTCTCCCAGGGCCCCTGCTCCTGCCGGGAGCGGTGGGCTCCCAGGTGGGGCCTGTCACACGCTGCGGTGCTGAGGAAGAGCTGGGTGGCCCGTGGTGACCCCCACGCCGTCCACCAGGGGGGGTTCTGACCTCCCTGAATCCGTGGCTCAGTCCGTGTCGCAAAGGCTGCCCGGGCTCCCCCGTGTGGCGTTGGGCTGAAGGTCTCTGGGGTGCCGTCGGGGAGGGGCCCCCTTCCTGGGTGACCTGGTGGCCAGGGGTCCTGGGAGGACCTGTACTGCTCACGAGTGGGGTCCCGGCGTGGTCTCAGCCTCCAGCCACGTCTCGGTTTCGCTGCTGCGGGACCGAGGGCCCGTCTGTGTCCCCCCACTTCACCCTGAAAGCCTGGGGCCTGGTGCATGGCCGCCTCTCCCCCCACCCTGCGCGCATCCCCCACTTCTGCTCTCCCTTGGGGTCTGGGTGAGACCCCGCTCTGCAGAGGCCTCCGGGGCGCGGGCTCCGGGGTGTGGCCCCGTGGTCCGTGGAGCCATCGCTGGCTGCCAGGCGAGGCTGGTCTGCAGGAGGCGGCGTGGGGCTGGGGATGGGTCCTGGCTGTGGCACTGAGAGGATGGGCAGTAAAAGGACCAAGAAGGCCCCTCCCTGCCCCCCCTCCATGCGAGACCCTCCAGAAACGCTCTAGGGGACCAGCATCCAGTCAGGACCAAGCCACGTGCTGGCCCCGCGGAGGCCTGTCCGAGAGACTTCCCTTCTCACAGCCCCAGGCCCCGGCCGGGCTCTGTCCTGCCCTCCAGACTGGGCCCGGCTGGCGTCCAGGGGCACTAGTGGCCAGCGTGGTCATCGGATGGAGTCGCCCAGGTCCCGGCTGCCCCCAGGACCCCCAGGGAGGCAGGGAGAGCCCTCTGTTGACCGGCTCAGGCAGCGCTGTGACGTGGCATTCAGGGTGGGGGTTCTGGGGACCTCTGGGCACTGGGGGGCCCCGGGGTGCACGGCATCCCTCTAGGTCTTGGTCACAGCCTCAGGGATGCCCACTGGGGACAGACCCACGGTTCCCTGCAGACAAGGGGGGTGGGGCCGGGTGAGGCACGTCCGCCGGTGTCTGAGCCGGTGCCGGGGGGTGGGGGGTGGGGGGGCAGAGCCTGTCCTGACGTGAACCTCTTCCGTGTGTGTCCGTGTGTCCGGCCTGCCTCGCCTTCAGCGATTCGTTCAGAGCTGACTCGGGGTACAGCTCACGTCTCCTCCGCCCTCGCTCGGTCCACTCTGGTCTGCTTTCCAAGTTCGCTGTCCCCCGCCATCTCCCCGTGCTCTGCCTGTCTGTCACCCCGCTGTCCTCACGTCTGTTCCTCTGGACCTTTGTCCTCGATGACGTGTGTGGGCGGAGGGCCCGCCCCTTCCCTCAGCTCCACCTGTGCCCTGGGCCTCGCCACCCGGGTGGGCCCCGGCTCCCGGACGCGTCTCAGCCACGTCTATGTGGGGGTTGGAAACCTGGCAGGGCAGCCCGGGGCCCGGGGCGACCCCAGTGGGACTGAGGCACCTTCCCCAACCACGGTGGGTGGCAGACAAGCGCAGGGGCTCTGCCCTAGATGGCCCGAGCGCCGCCCCCACCTCGAGGGGCTTACAGCCTTCGGCTCAGGCTCAGGTTCCCGGGTGGGCGATGGCAGCAGAGAGGCCCCACCTGCTCCCCTGAGGGCGGAGCCTGGCCGCTGTGAGCCGCGGGGCCATTGCCGTCAGCCGCCGGTTCCACTCCCAGCACCCTTGCTGGTCCCGTCCCCTCCCTTGGGTGACTTGGTGATGGAGCAGACAGGCCCTGGGGGCTTGTGAACCTGGGCAGGTTCCTTAGGGTCCACGGGGAGACCGAGGCGCCTCCTCACTCGGACGGGGCTCCCTGCCCTGTGTCCCCTTCCTCTCCCTCCGCTGCTCCCCACCCTCCCTGCCACCATCTGCCTCGGTGGCCGTGATAGCCGGGCTCACGCTGTCGGGGGCATGTCCACCCCCCTGGGCCCCCTCAGTCCTGAGTAAGGAGGGGACTGTCCTTCCTGGACAGGGGTGGCTCTCCCTGCAGGTCACCCACACGTCCTTGTCTGTCCGTCTGTCCGGCTGCATGTCCCCCTCCCAGCTCCGAGTCTTGCTCGTCGGCATCTTAGCTCCGCTCTGCCCGCTTCCAGGACCTTTTACCAGTTTGAGGCCGCGTGGGACAGCTCCATGCACAACTCGCTGCTGCTGAACCGCGTCACGCCGTACCGGGAGAAGATCTACATGACCCTCTCTGCGTACATTGAGGCAAGACGGCTGTGCCCAGGGCACCCCGGCACCGTGTGCGTGTGTGTGTGCGTGTGCGTGTGCGTGCGTGTGTGTCCGGGTCCCGAGGTGTTTGCCCCGGGCAGGTAGGTGACGTGAGCCCTGGACGGGGTGGGGCAGCGCTGCCCCGTCCAGCCTGGGCCTCACGGTCAGTGCCCAGCCGACCCCTCTGCTGGCTTCCCTGGGCCGGCTCACCCTCAGCACGGCGAGGTGGCTGCAGCCCCACTGGACTCGGCGCCCACGTCCCAGCAGCGAAGCCTGTCCTCACCCCCAGGGTCTGAGGCCCAGGCGAGGGCCGGAAGCTGGGGCGTGTCTAGCCAGGAACCTGGGGGGCCAGGGCGACCCCCACTAGGGTCCGGCCCGGGGGCCTGCAGGGTGGCGACGCTGAGGGCCGCTCCGCCCGCAGATGGAGAACTGCGCGCAGCCGGCCGTCATCACCAAGGACTTCTGCATGGTCTTCTACTCCCGAGACGCCCGGCTGCCCGCCTCGCGCTCCATCCGCAACCTGTTTGGCAGTGGAGCCCTGCGGGCCTCCGAGAGGTGAGCGCGGCCGTGGACACCCGGCCGCTCCGCCCCGCAGGCCTCCCGCTCCGGCCCGCCTTGCTCCCCGGGTGTGGGGCTGCTGGGGACACCGGTGGCATGCTGGGAGCCGCGCTGCACCCCACTGCCAGCTGACCTTCCTCCCGGGGCCACGGGGATCTGCCGTCAGGGCTGCCCGCTCACGGGGCGGGGGACCCGGGGGCCCGGCTGGGCAGGGGCTCTGAAGGGAGGCCGGTGGTGCCCGAGGGCCCCCACGCCCCCACCTGCTGTGTGTCGGGCCCCACTGTCCAGGCCACACGGAGCACAGCCGGGAGGGAGGCGTGTGGGGGTCAGGACTGGAGGGAGGGGTGGTGGCCCCCTTTGGTGGACCAGCAGTTCCAGAGGGCAGGGACGGCGACTGTCCGTGTCGGGCTGCAGCGTGGGGACGGGACACCCGGCTGCCCCTGCATGGACTCGGTCGGTGGGCACGGTGACAATGCCCCTGCCGCTCCCACAGCAACCGGGTGACGGGCCTGTATGAGCTCAGCCTGTGCCACGTGGCCGACGCGGGCAGCCCAGGTAGGAGGGGCCCCGGGGCGTCGGGTACCCGGGTGCCCTCAGCTGAGCTGCCACTTGGGGGTCCCTTCCTTGCGAGACGCACGCACCTCTGTGGGCGTGTGCTCTGGAGGTCGGGGGGCAGCAAGGGGAGAGGCCCAGCGAGGGGGAGCAGGCAGAGGTCACCCCCATGGGACGTGGGCCCAGGGTGCGGGTGGGGTGGGGGCGCGTCAGGGGCAGAGACGTGGTCGCGCGGCCGCCCCTCGGCAGGAATGCAGCGGCGGCGCCGGCGGGTGCTGGACACGTCTGTGGCCTACGTGCGGGGCGAGGAGAACCTGGCCGGCTGGCGGCCCCGCAGTGACAGCCTCATCCTGGACCACCAGTGGGAGCTGGAGAAGCTGAGCCTGCTGCAGGAGGTGGGTCCGTGCCGGGGGTCCCGTGCCCCTGGGACAGGGTGGGAACCTGCCCCACGACAGACCCGACAGGGTCACTGTCTCCAAGCCGGTGTGAGAGCCAGGCCCGCGGCCAGCAAGGCGGGGGCCCGGCCGGGACGGAGGGAGGGCGAGTCCCGTGGCAGCGTGGCCTCCCGGGCTCAGCGGGCCGCCGGCCAGCCCTGCGCGCCTGGAGCATAGCAGGCGGCGCCGCCCCGGCTCCCCCGGCAGGTGGAGAAGACCAGGCACTACCTGCTGCTGCGGGAGAAGCTGGAGACCACCCAGCGGCCGGCCCCCGAGACCCTGTCGCCGTGCTCCGGCGAGGACTCCGAGTCCCGCAGTTCGTCCGGCGCCTCCTCCCCGCTGTCCGCCGACGGCCGACCGTCGCCCCCCGAGGTGCCCAGCGAGAGGCAGCGGGAGCTGGCGGTCAAGGTAGGCGGCAGGCCGGCCGCGGGGTCACGGCTCCGCCCTGCAGGGCTCTGGCCCCGGCCTTGCCCGTGTTGGCTGCTGTCAGGACGGGGGAGGAGGGGTCCGTGGGGTCTCCCCTGCCGCCCCACTGCACCGCCTGGGACCTGGGGGCCTTTGCAGCATCGACCCCAGCACTGGCATCCCCTCTCTTGACCGCCTGGGCCGACGGGGGGCTCACCACCCCCGTCCCAACCCTCCCTGCGGTCGGAGGCCCCGGAGAAGGCTTCCCCGGCTCACCCCAAGTTCTCGGAGCTGTTGCCGCCCGGACCCCGCCTGCCAGGCCCCTCGGCCAGTGGCCATGTTGCGGGGGGCCCAGCGGGCCCTGGGCGGCTCCTGACCGGTGCCTGCTGTCCCCGCAGTGTCTTCGTCTCCTCACGCACACGTTCAACAGGGAGTACACCCACAGCCACGTCTGCGTCAGCGCCAGCGAGAGCAAGGTAGGCGCCCCGGCTCCCTGCCTTCCACGCCGGCGCCCACGGCCTGCAGGCTTCGCGTCCCCACCCTCCCTGTCCTACCCCGTGTGGCCCTCACTGCTCTTGGGGTCCCTGGGTCCACGAACTCCTGAGGGGCTGCTCGGGGCCCTGGGGGACTGGGAAGAGGGTGCCTGGGGGGGGCATTTTAACTGGGAGGTAAAATGCCGGCAACGGGGAAGGAATCCGCCACCACACGGTGTCCTTGCACCTCGGACCCAGACTGTCCCCTCCCTGTGTCCCCGCAAGACTCTCTGTCCCCCACAGCTCTCTGAGATGTCCGTCACCCTGCTGCGGGACCCGTCCATGTCCCCCCTGGGGACGGCCACGCTCACCCCCTCCTCCACCTGCCCCTCCCTGGTCGAAGGGCGCTACGGAGCCGCGGACCCCCGGTGAGTGAGCTCCTGGTGCCGCCAGGGACTGCGGACGCCTGTGCCTCGGGCACGCAGCGCAGGGTGGGGACCGGGCTGAGTAACGCGGGGAGACCACCAGGTCCACGGGCCCCGTGGTGTGGGCCTGTCCTGTGCCCCCCACAGCCCCGCGGGAGCGCGGCGCCCTGGCTGCTTTCTGAGGCCGTTCCTGCCGCGGCCCACCCTTGGCCGGCGTGCGTCACGCTGCGGGGCCCCTCCCTGCGGTGCCCCCAGACGCTCAGGGAGGGACTGTGGACCCGGCCAAGGGCAGCACCCAGCCAGCCCCTGCGCACCGGGACCCGGCAGGCGGGGGTGCTGGGGAGAGACCCCCTCACACCGTTCAACCTCTCGCATCTGCCCGACCATCCAGTTTAAAACCCAGTCGGCACTTGCAGGTTTTCTCCTTAAAAACTGGAAACTGGCGTGGGGCTGCGTGGCTCCCACCCTGACACCCGACAGACAGACGGGCCCCCTGGGTCCCGGCCCAGAGTCTCGGCCTGGCAGGTGCCAGCAGCTTCCTCCCCACAGATGGTCCCTGGGGGCGTTGGGCCAGCTTCCCCTCGATTTTGGAGAAGACGGGTTGCTGCAGCCACTTTGATGGGGGGATGGGGGGGTGGGGGTGATGGGGGAGGGGCAGGCGGTGCCAGGGACAAGGGTGTTGCGCCCTTCCAGCTGGACCTGCCACCCTGTCCGGCCATCAGGCGGTGGGCCAGGCTGCAGGGCCCGCGGGCAGGCAGCTGGAGGTGCCCACGGGTGCTCTGCTGGGACCCTGGGGGTCGTTCCTGGCTCAGCCAGGGCCTCCCGGCACAGGGGCCGCAGCTTCACTCCCCTCCCCCCAGGATCCCCCAGCCCAGCTCCCGGCCGGCCAGCCCGGAGCCGGAGCCCCTGCCAGAGGCGGATCCCAAGAAGACCCCCTCCCCGGCTCGAGCCACAGAAGCGGACAAGGAACCCCAGCGCCTGCTGGTCCCTGACATCCAGGAGGTCCGGGTCAGGTGCGCAGGATGCCGCCCCCAACGGGCTGCGCCAACGGGTCACCGGCCGGCTCTGTCCCCAGCGCCCACCCAGGCAGGGGACGCAGGGGGTCGCCCTGCGGGGGACGGTGTGGCCCCTCCGCCCCTGCCTGTGGGCCCTGGTGCCCTGAGAACCCCCGGGGGCAGGAGGTGTGGCCGTGGGTGAGGGCCGGGCAGCTTTCTTTCATCTGACACCTGGGGCATTTCACCAGTGGAGGCTGCGGCCGGAGACGGGTTAGTGGCTGGGGTCTGCAGCCCCCTGGGTGGGGCCCGCCGGGCTGGGGCGTTGGGCCCCGCTGCTCCTCTCAGAGGCCCACGGGCTGCCCTGGGCGGGGGAGGCCTGGCCCCCGTGGAGCCCCCGTGAGCAGACGTCCCGCCCCTGCAGCCCCATCGTCTCCAAGAAGGGCTACCTGCACTTCCTGGAGCCGCACACGGCCGGCTGGGCCAAGCGCTTCGTGGTGGTGCGGCGGCCCTACGCCTACCTGTACAACAGCGACAAGGACGCGGTGGAGCGCTTCGTGCTGAACCTGTCCACCGCGCAGGTGGAGTACAGCGAGGACCAGCAGGCCATGCTCACGGTGCGGCTGCCGCGCGGGGTGGGCGGGCCGGCCGGGCCGCGGTGCCCGACGGCCCCCTCACGGCGCGGTGCCTTGCAGACGCCCCACACCTTCGCCGTGTGCACGGAGCACCGCGGCATCCTGCTGCAGGCCGCCAGCGACAAGGACATGCACGACTGGCTCTACGCCTTCAACCCCCTCCTGGCCGGGACCATTCGGTAGGGTAGGGCGCCCGCGCTGCACGGTCCCGCCCCGCCGGGCGCAGGGGGAACGGGCCTGGGGCCTCCTAAGGCCATCGGGGCTGCAGGGGGGGCCTTTCTGAGGGCCTGGGCAGCCCCACCCCCGTGTCCACGACTTAAGGGGTCGCAGGGGAACAGACAGAGGCATCTGCCCAGCACCTCCTGACCCGTCTCCTCCCACCCCCGCAGCTCCAAGCTCTCCAGAAGGCGGGCTGCCCAGATGAGGGTCTGAGCGAAAGACACCCCACCCTCCGACAGCCGGCCCGCCCGCCCCTGCCATCCGCCTGTCTCCGCCGCCCGCCCTGCCCACCGACAGCCAACAAGCACCCGCCCCAGGGACGCCCGCCGGCGGGGGCCTGCGCCGCAGACTGGCCCGGCTCCCAGCGCAGGCCTGTCATGTCTTCTTCGAGACGGGCCCTGGGGGGCAGGGCTGGGAGCCGCTGGGGGGCCGCGGGCCCCAGTCGGGGGGCATCGCTGACGTTCTATTATTTTTTTAAGCATAGACAAACTTATAATTAATTAATATACGGTAGTTAGCGACCCGGGGACAGCCCACTCAGAAATTAACTCGAAGACTGTGTTCTATTTATAAGTATTTATTTCTAACAGACCTGTAGGGTTCAGGGGACCCTTCCCACTTGTTCCCACATGCAACCCCCAAGCCTCGTAGGGACAGACGTGGGGCAGCCGCCGGGAAAGGCCACAGGGAGGCTGGTGCCACCGGGGCGCCCTCGTCCTGCAGGCTGTGCCGGTGCTGGGGGCCCTGGAGCCTGTCACCTGCACAGCAGCCACCCAGAGCACTTGGGAGAGGAGGTGGCAGGTGGGGGCCTGGGAGGGAAGGGGCGGGATCCCACGGTGGAGCCGCGTGTCCAGGCAGCGTGGAAGCCGTGGTGAGAACTGGGGTTGCTCAGGCTCCTCCGGGACTCGGCCTGGCTCCCCTTCACCGTAGAGAAGAGTTCCTGGGAGTGGCAGCCGGGCACCCATGGGTCAGGTGAGGGCGAGGCTGCTGGCTGCACCTCCAGGGCCCCTCCTGATGGGGGTGCAGCCTTTGATCGTTCCTGCCTCGGCCCATCCGACACTGGTCCCCTCTGCAGACCTGTCGCCCAGGACAGCGGGGGAGTCAGGCCGGGGTCCCCCCCAGGGTTAAACCCATCAGAGCAGGGCCCCCGGGCGGCATCTCTGTTCCCACAACCAAAGGCACGTTTGGCATCTTTTCAGCTCAAGAAAATAACTGTAAACCGTCCCTCCACGGCCTGTCCCATCCGGCCCCTCCTCGCTGCCCACCCATTCCGGGCACCGTGCAGCCTCCTCGCCGGCCCCTGCCCGGCGCTGCGCACCCACCCCTGGCTTGGATGGCCCCAGCCCAGCCCGAAGCCGGTGGCTCCGAGACCCCACTGTGTCCCACACTGTCCCGTGGGGTGGCACTGACGTGACACAGGGACGTTCTCGCAGCTCCGGGCACTGAGACCAGACTCACCCCAGGGCCTCTCCCCTGGGGACGTGACGTGTGGGTTCCCATCTGAGTGACGAGGATGCGGGTGAGGTTCTCCTTTGGGAAGGTGGCTCAGGGTGCCGGCCCCCAGCTCAGGATGCCAGCCCCCGAAGCTCCCTGCGGCCCCCCTGCCCGGGGGCTGGACAGGGCTCCTGAGGGGAAGTGGGGTGCCACCTGTCTGAAGACGAGTTCCGCTCCGTCCGCGCCCCTCGGGTCAGCCAGCCTGAGGACGCAGCCTCCCGAGGTCGAGGCCCTTGTGCAGGTGCCTGCGGTCAGCCAGCCTGCAGAGCGCCTGCGGCGTGGGCGGGGTTCCGGGAATCACCCCACATTCAGGAGCCTCCACAGCCATGGAGGCCCCCGGGGACGGTTCCATCTTGCCTGGGGCCACCTCGGCAGGGAGCTGGAGCCAGACGCGGGCCACCCTGTCCCCTCGCAGGCCTGCTGCGCTGGGAGATGCTGGGCGGGGTCCACGCAGCACAGTGGCCAGAGCGGAAACCGGTGCAGAATCAGGAGGCCTGGTCCCTGTGCCTGGAGCTCCCCACGCGTCGCCTCCGCCCGGACACGGCATTTAAGGCCCCGGGGCTGAGTTCCATCAGTGGCCGCCGGGCTGACCCAGGTCCCTGGAGTCTGCAGCTGGCGGGGGCCGGGAGCACCTGCGGGTCCTGCAGGCGGGGAGGGGAGAAGCGGGAAGCCGTCTCGGGCAGTTTTGTGCAAAGGCCGGTGTTGCTCAGCTGCAGCCTCATTTTCCCGGAGGTGCAATGGTCCCCGGGGGGCGGGTTGAGCTGCTCCCTCTAAGGATTGGCCCCCGGGAGGGGTGCTGGGCTCCAGGGACCCGTCTGCGTCCAGCGTGTGCTGAGATGCTCATAAGCGGCAAGGCCTCTGCCCTGAAGAATCACGAGGTGGCGACGCTCCACTCACCACACGGGCCCACACGTGTACACGTGCACACGCCCGGGAGGCTGCGGTGGCCGGCGTGTGAAGTGCCGGATCCCGGAAGCCGTGCGGGGCTGCTCCTCCCAGCAGCACCTGGGCCGGGGCTCCCTGTGGCTGCCTGTCCCTCGAGGTCCCCTGTGGCTTGTCCCTCCTGTCGTGTGGCACCCCGCCCGCCCTGTACCCACCAGCCCGACATCGCGCGCCCGAGTGTTAGCCTCTAGGATCCTGTACCTTGTGTCCCGCTGGGAAATAAATGTGGCTCCTTACGCAGCACCAGACGGCCTGCCTCCGCGGCTCGTTCTTCGTGGGCGGGGTCGGGTGGTGGACAGCAGGGGGCCAGCACGTCCCCCGTGGCAGCCCGAGGGGAGGGCGCCAGGGGGGTGGGGTTGCAAAAGGGCGTCTGTCCATGGGCGGGGTGGGGGGGGGTGGTCAGAGGACACACGCTCGGTCCCTGGGGTCGTGGCCTGAGCTTCTGGGGTCGTGGCCTGAGCTTTCTGGGTGGCGGAGCTGTGATGTGCCCATAACAGGGGCGCTGACGTAAATCTGTGCGCGTTTCAGGGGTCACAGGGCCGCGCGTGGGCGGAAAAAATAGGTCCGTATCCCTTCTTGATGACTCCTAAGATTCACGCTTTTTTAAAAAGCAGTTTATTGAAGAAAGGACAGTTTTTATATGAACAGATAAGCCTGAGGTCATATTCAAAGTTAAATTCGCTAATAGGTGTAAATGTCACTCGAAGGCCCTTGAGGTGGGTAAAAATGTCGTCATTTCATAGGTAGGAAACAAAACCATGATCCGTGAAAGAAGAAAACGGACCTCATCAAAAGAAATCATTCTCATATTTGACGGGCACTGGTGCGGAAGGGGAAAGAGGACAAGTGTCGGAATATATAAAGAATCCTCAGGGCTCAGTGACAAAGCAGAACAACCCGATTTCAAAAACAAAACCCAGAGGGAGGGGAAGCAGAGTGAAAGACCTTGAAGAGCCCCCTTTGAATCTGAGTTTCCTAAAGGGTCAAGAGCCTTTGGTGACCCCAGGACCCATGAGTCCCGCCCTAACCCCAGGAAGAGGCTGAAGAAATAAAGTTGCTAAGTTTTCTGGCATTCATTCGAGAATCCAGGGTGCGGGGCGGCTGCACCCCAAACCTGAGGTGACCAGCGCAGGGTCACAGCTGAGACCTGCTTCCCCAGCGCCGAGGGGAGCTGGGGCGGGGGGCAGACTCGGATCAGCTGGACTGGAGAACCTCCTGGGGCCCTCACGCTGTCATGGGCTTTAGCACCAGGAGGCCCCTGAGTTCTCACGCTGGGGCGCAAAGACCAACCCTGCTGCCTCTGTTGTGGGGAGAGAGAAGACATGTCTACGGCCTGCGCTGGGGCTTCCTCAGCGGCAATGTCCTCTGGGGTAGGGGGCCAGTTAGAAATCGGGGGAGCATTCTTGACTTGGCCAAGAAATCTACCAACGTGCTCCCCTGACTAGAGCAGCGGGCTCCCCGCCTGGACTGGGAACGGGGCCAGGTGCCCCCCGCCCCAGTCTAGCCAACGCTGCGCTGGAGATGCTGAGTGGGGTCGGACGCAGACAGGGAAGGGGTGTTTGCGTTGGGGAGGAAGAAGGACAGCTGCTGGCGGGTGACAAGATTGTCTATGAAGCCCGGGCTGGGTGGCCGGCTGGTTAGAGTGAGGCCTTTACACAGGGAGGTGACGGTTCCATTCCTGGTCAGGGCCCGAGGCTGGGCTGTGACTTGATGCCCCGTGATCAATGTTTCTCTCGTCAATAAACATATCCACAGGTGAGGATTTTAAATGGTTGTCTATGAAGAAAATCTCAAACACTTGACAAGAACAAAACAAAAACGCCAGAACTAACGAGCAGTTGTAGCAAGGTCATGGGACACCAGGTTAATTTACAAAAATCCATTGCTTTTCTATATCCCAGTGATAAATAGCGGAGTTGGAAATGGTTAAAAACACTATTTTCACCCTGGCTGGTGGCTCAGTGGATAAAGTGTCGGCCTGCTAACCCAAAGGTCGCCGGTTCGATCCCTAGCCAGGGCACATACCCAGGTTGCAAGCCAGGTCTCCAGCCAGGTCCGTAGCTGGAGGCAGGTGAAAGGCAACTGTACATGGATGTCTCTCTCCCTCTCTGCCTCCCTCCCTTCTCCTCTCTCTGAAAATAATAAATACATTCTTAAAACAACAACAAAAACACACTATTTCCAGTAGCAAGAGAGAGAGAGAGATAAGAAGTTATAAATCGGGCAATATGCACAGGATCTGTATGTCAAAAATTACAAAACCTAGGTGAAAGGAACCAAAGACCTAAACAAATGGAGAAGCCTGCGGGCTCATGGACTGGAAGACTCAATATTGTTAAAATGTGACTTCTTCCCATCGGGCCTGTCAGCTCAACGCAATTCCACCCAAAGTCCAGCAGACAGACCAGATACGGACACGCGGATCAAAGGACCCAGGGCCGCTGCCGACATCGATGGACGTGAACGACACAGGACTCATCACCTGACACCAAGTCTTACCGTAAACTTTCAAGCCCGAGTCCGTCGGGCAGAGCGGAAGGCAGCCCGGACACACCCGCACACGTAGTCACCAGCCTTGACCGAAAAGCACAGTCGGTTCCACAGAAGGTGGGTCGTCTCTTCCGCAAATGGTGCTGGAGGATGGGGCGCCCATGTGTAGAAAAGAAAGAAGGAGAAGAATCTGGTTTCAGATCGTACGCTTTTCGCAAAGGCGGAGAAGTCGAAACGGATCTTAGACCTACACATGAAACCCAGCCCTGCCAAACTCCTAGGCACTTACCATGACGTTGAGAAGGTGCCCGGGAACTGGGGGACAATACGTGCCAAGCCACTGCAGGACAAAGGACTTGCATCCGGAAGACATGGGAGTAAGCGGAGGATCGTACACCGATGGTGAAAAGACAGACGCTTCAGGAAAGCGGAGCGTGAGGTACTTGAACCACCGACCAGCCCGTGAGCATGTGCCTGACGCCAGCTGCGCTCGGAGAAATCCCGGGTGAACGGCAGACGCAGAATAAACACTTTCCTCCCGGGGAGTCCAGCTCCCCCGCTGCTCCCGGGCAGCCGGACGGTCCCTGGATCGCCGCACGTCCATCTGCCCCGTGACCCAGGCCCGCCCGGTGTTCACCAGAAAGGGAAATATTTGTCTGCAAAGTTACACAGAAGTGCTGGTAGCGGTTTCATTCCTCGCTGGTCACCATGAGACACCGGCGCAGCGCGGCTCTTCCTTCGGTGGAATTCCGCCTCGCAGCACAGAGGGGCAGGGCCCAGGCCTCCCGCCGCCAGGTGCCCCTCGCAGGGGCTCCCATGACGGTCAGGGAAGAGCGGCGGTGCCAGGAAGGGACGTGAGGGGTCTCTGGGGTGAGGAAAAGGGTCCCTTTGCTGGTAGCCACCGGGGCTACAGAGTTCATGCGTTTGCCACAAGGCAGGAGGCAGGAGGTGTCCTCTGAGGCTGACGTGCTTCACCGTATGTTCGACGTACAAAGGAAAAAGTCTCATAATAAAGAACGAGTTGACCTTGAACATAGAGGGAATAACTGAAATCCGGTCCAGAGGCTCCCGCGCGTGCAGGCGCCCCGCGGTACGTGGTCCTGCAGCGCGGTCTGCGTGTTCCGCGGTGGGTGACGTGGACAAGGGGGCGGGACCACCGGCCAGCGGGTCCCGAGGATGGGAGGCCCCTGCCCAGACTCTCTCTAGAGGGTCCCGAGCAAACCTGGGCCCCGGCCTGCGTCCAGTGTCCAGGTCTCTGTGGCTTCCAGATGTTCCCCCACTGTTCTGTTTTTGTTTTTGTTTTTTAATTTTTTAAACTTTTAAAAATTGTATTTATTTATTTTTAGAGTGAAGGGAAGGGAGGGAGAAAGAGAGGGGGAGAAACATCCATGTGTGGCTGCCTCTCACACACCCCCCAATTGGACACCCAGCCTGCACCCCAGGCCTGTGCCCCGACTGGGAATCGAACCGGCGACCCTTCGGTTCACAGGCCGGCGCCTGTCCACTGCGCCACCCCAGCCAGGACCCCTCCACACACACAGTTCTGAGAGTGCAGGGGTCTCCCAGGAGGGACAGGCAGGCGCAGGCCGCCCCCCCCAGTCTCCCTGGTTGTCTGCCATCCGGGGTGAAGTCTGGTAGGGGGGGCTGCCCAGGTGGGAGTCCTGTTGGGGTTCATCTTGTCCCCTCTGGGAAAGCCCTGGACCTCCACGTTGCCTGCTGGGACAGGCAGGAAACGGTCAGCTCCCTGTCCTCCATGCTGTGGCCGCCCCAGGTCTCGGTCTCCCGACGGTGCAAGGCTGGCGGGCACCCAGGGTGGGTTAGAAGAATAAAAACAAGAGGCACGGCACGATCTCATTTATTTCTTCTTACTATCACCGCCACAGTTCAGTTTCAAGCTGAGGTGCAGGAGTGCCAAGTACCTTGCTTCAACCCGTGTGCCCAGAAAAAGGGGGAGCAGCGGGCTTCCCGCCCTGTTTAACTGGAAGGTGCAGATGCCAACGCCCCACAGCCCCCCACGGCTCTGAGGGGAGCAGCGAGGTCCAGGCGGAGCCGCGGAAGAGCGGTGCCCCCGCCCAGGCCCTGGTCCTCAGTCCCCACCCACGCGGTGTTCCAGGAAAACCTCAAACACCAAGCTTCCTCCAGGGCCCTGCGGCCCTGAGAGGGGCCCTGAGTCCTCTGATCAGCACCCTGGGGCAGCTTCCTCTGCTCTTCCAAGTTGATGGGCGGGTCTCGCTAGGGTCTGGGTACCAGGGCCTGGGAGATGCGCTCCCCCCTGGTGGGCGGGGAAACAGGAGAGCCGGTCGCCCGTCCGGCTGCAGAGTTTCGGAGCGATAGCCACTCACTGCACGTTAGACACCTGCTGCGTCCCCGTGTAAAAAAATAATCATGAGAAATTAATGAAAAAATAAAAATAAAAACAAGAGGCAGGAAAGGGAGGGCGGGGTGGGCAGGACACGGAAGCCCCCTGTGCCGTGTGGCCCCTGCCCGTGCACTCGAGGCCACAGCGCCCAGGGGCCTGGCCCACGTGGGTCCCCAGGGGATGCTGGGAAGTGGCCCCGCCGGTGGAGCCAGGGTCAGCACCCTCCCGCGAGCCCCTGCTCAGGGATTCAGACCAGTTCTGAGGGCACCGGGCCCCTCGATGGGAGAGCCAGGCCCAGCAGCGCGCCCAGGAAGGGGGTCCATTTCCCGCTCCAGTGGGGCAGGGGGGGCGCCCACAGGGAACCCCTACTTGCCCAGGGGCGTCTCCTCCAGGTTCACGGCCTTCCGGGGTCTGAGTGAGGCCCCCGGACTCCCGGGCTGGTTGTGCTGCCCCCTTAGAACAGCGATTTTTACCTCTGGCTCCTGCGGCTCCGAGCGGGGAGCCCGAGCCTGGGAGCCAAAGGGTCATCCTTCCGTCCCCGGTCAGGCCCGCAGGCCAGGTCCCCATTTGGGGGTGTTCAAGAGGCAGCCACACTCGGGCGTTTCTCTCCCTCTCTTTATCCCCCCTTCCCCTCTAATAAACAAACATCTTTTTAAAAAGGGAAGTGTTTTTATTGATCTACCCTGCGGTACCAGCAATGAGCACACGTGGTGAAGTGGGCTGTTCTGCCCGATCCACTTTTGGGGCACCCAGAGCAGCCCTTGTGGGACCCCCAGGGTTTCCTTGTGGGGGGAGGCCTGGCCCCACGGATGGCTGTCTTCATGGGGAACTGGGTGCGGGCAGAGCCCGGGACCCTCGCCCGGGTGGGGCTCAGCGAGGGGCAGGGGCGCCAGGCTGAGGAGCGGGGCGCCTGGGTGCAGGCCGCGCCCGCGGAGGCTCTGAAGGGCTGTGGCCCGTCCCCAGCCTGGGCTGGCCGAGCGGGGTGAGCACCGGGCGCCTCACGCCCTGGGGAGGACGCTGTGGGCGTTCCCGGCCAGCAGCGGGTGGGACGGAGGCGGGGAGCAGCTGTGGCGTTCCCAGGGTACCAGCCCAGGTGGACGCTTCCCCAGCTCCCCGCCCCTGGGCCTGGGGTGGGCCAGCCCGACACGTCAGCTCAGGTCCCCTGCTCAGTCCGGCTCCTACGGGAGCCCCCAGGCCGATGGCCAGTCTGAACGTGTCCTTCTCGTTCTTCTTGGCCACCATCGCCCTCTGCCAGGCGGCCAGGAGGGCGTCCAAGGCGCTGCTCCCCGCCGGCGCCTACGCCAGCTTCGCGCGGGAGGCGGCAGGTGCGGCCCAGCTGGGGGCCTGCTGCCTGGAGCTGCGGATGCTGGCGGAGCTGGGGCCCTGGGCCGGGGGCTTCGGGCCCGACCTGCTGCTGACCCTGCTCTTCCTGCTCTTCCTGGCGCACGGGGCCAGCTTCGACGGGGCCTCGGCCAACCCCACGGTGGCCTTGCAGGAGCTGCTCCTGGCGGAGGCCTCGCTGCCCGGCACGCTGCTGAAGCTGGCGGCCCAGGCGCTGGGCCTGCGGGTGGCCCGCACCCTGACCCGGCTCTACTGGGCCTGGGAGCTCAGTGACCTGCACGTCCTCCAGAACCTCCTGGCGGAGCACTGCAGCTCCGCCCTGCGCACGAGTGTGCCCCACGGCGCGCTGGTGGAGGCCGTCTGCGCCTTCCTCTTCCACCTGACCCTCGTCCACCTCCGGAGCAGCCTGCCCATCTACCGGGTGCCGGCCGTGGCCCTGCTGGTCACGGTCCTGGCCTACACAGGTGAGACTTGGGGTCTCCAGCGGGTCCCCTGGAACCTCTGCCCCGGGGGCTCCAGGCTCGGGGCCACAGCAGGAAGGGGCTCCCCAGTCTCCTTGTGGGGTCTGCAGTAAGGAGGACAGCCCCCAGGGCTCACCTTCCGCGGGGCTGACCCCGTGGGCTGCTGCTAGAGCCCACGTGCAGGTGGGGAAACCGAGGCTCAGCTGGGCAGAGAGCGTGTCTGGGGGCAGGGCCCTGTGGCCCGACTGCCTGGACTCCTGCCCACGAGCTGCCCGCCCTGCCCCCTCTTGGTCTCCGTGTCTGGGAGGCTCTGCGCACCCCAGGGCCCAGGCCTTTCCGGGTGGCCCCTGCTCACGGGAGGGGCCTGTGGCCTGGACCGAGGGGCGCTGCTGGTCCGGAGCTCCCTCCACCTGCCCTCCGCCCTTCCGCTGCCCGGGCGGGGCCGCCGCCCTGTGATCTGCCTTTGCCTCTGTCTCCCTGTCTCTGGCTCTGCCTCCAAGGCCACCTCCCTCCAGGCGGGGCATGTTGGGAAAAGGGTCCATGGGACATGAGCCACCTCGGGGTGGGAGTTCAGAGGGGCTTCCTGGAGAGCCTCGGCCAGCAGCGCCCTGACCCTGGCAGCTTTGGCCTCAGCTGAGTGGCCGTCCCACCCGTGTCCCCATCGGTAAAGAGGGTGAGGGTCCATGTAGGGCCACACCCAGGCCTGTCCTGCTTCCCCTCCAGCTGGGCCCCTCACCTCTGCCTTCTTCAATCCCGCCTTGGCCACCTCCGTCACCTTCGGCTGCGAGGGGCACACCTGGCTGGAGTATGTCCAGGTGTACTGGCTGGGCCCCCTGGCAGGTAAGGGGCGACGGGCACCAGGGGACAGGGGCAGGGCCGGTCCTGGGCAGTGGCTCATGGTTGGGGGGCAGGGACACACAGCATCCCAGTGGACAGGCCTGTGGGGTCCAGCCCCCCAGGGGGCTCCATTCAGGGGCTGCAGGGGCTGCTTCCTTCTTGTGTGGGGCCCCGAGGGTGGGATGGGGCCAGGAGAGCATCCCCAGCTGCCACTGCAGGGCCTGCGGGCTCCGGTCTGTGGTCCAGGCCAGAGGGTGCTCCTCGGTTCCAGGTAGAGACCCTCCCTCTCTGCCCTGTGGCGTGAATGGCCCCTCTGGGGTTGGCCGTCACCACTGGGCCTGGCTCCAGGGACGGAGGTGGCTGCCGGGGAGACAGACCCGCTGAGGGTACTGGGCAGCCAGGAGGGGATGCTGTCTCCACGGGATCCCTGTGTCCCCTGGGGGTCCTCCCAGCCCCCAGCTTCCTGACCCTTGGCTCCTGCTCCTCCCAGCCCAGGCCCCCCGCCCCGGAGGCCTCAGCCTGGCTCAGAAAGTTGCCAGACAGGCCCCACCTGTGGCCCGGAACTTGGCTGCAAGGACTGCGGGGCCCAGGGGTCCGCAGGTTGCAGGGACTCCTGAAGGCTGTTCACGTCCCCGGAGGAGGGGCGCAGCTGGGGGGAGGCGGGCCAGGGTCCAGGGAAGGGTCCCCAGAGCCCTAGTGCTGGCTCGCTGGTCCTGGGGAGGGTTGGCGGGTGTGTGTCCTGGTGACCTGAGCTGCAGCGAGCCCAGGGCCCCGGGCTGACGCTCAGCCGCTGCAGGGATGGTGGTGGCTGTCCTGCTGTACCACAGACGCCTGCCCCACCTCTGCCAGAGGACCCCCCTGCACAGTCAGAGGAACAGGCACCGGACCCCCAAAGGGAAGCTGGCTGCAAGACCCGAAGACACCCGCACGTCCACCGAGGGGCGCAGAGGCCAGGAGCCCGCAGGGAGGGGCTCCCGCTGAGTGGACAGGCTCCCCGTGCGGCCAGGCCCCTGCCTGGCCTTGGGCCCCCCTCGGCTGAGGGGGAACCACCACCCCAACTTCCTCCCCTGAAAGCGTTTGTCAATAAACCATCCTCAGGCCTGCCTGGGGGAGGAGCTCAGGGTGGCGGCTGGTCTGTGTCACTTCCGCCGTCCCAGGCGGTCTGCCCAGCCCGTGGGGACCAGGAGGACAGGCCCCGAGAAGCCCCCGGGCGGAGCGCTGGCTGGGCGCCCAGCAACCCAGCCCAGGGCGGGCTGAGCGGACTGACCCCTGGGAAGGGCGTGGATGGCGGCTGGAGCTGGCGGCTGCAGGGAGGGGCCGGCCCCTCGGTCCTCAGGTGGCCGACCAGCGGACCCCCAGGGCCAGGTGAGCCCACTGGCGCAGGGCCTGTGCTGGGAGTCCAGCCTCCCCTTCGGCTGTGTTCACACCTGGAATCTTCCGCCCCAAGAGGACCAGGGCCCTCCCCCTAGGCAACGCTCGCCCTGCCTTCCCACCGAGGAGGACAGGTCCTGGTCACCCACCTGGGCTGCCAGAGGGCGTCGAGGACGGAAAGAGGAGCCCCCACCCACGGCTGTGGCTCCCCCAGCCAGCCGGGCAGTGCAGGGCGGCCGCTCTGCCGGAGCCCCAGCCGCTGTCCCTCGGGGGGGACGCGGGTGAGCAGGGCCCACCCTGCATGAGGCCTGACAGGGTGGGCAGAGGTTTCCAGAAAGAGCCCTGAGCGCACAGGGTGCAGCCAGCCCCCTCGAGGGAGGGTCCACGTGGGGCGGGGTGAGGGGACCAGCGCGCAGCAAAGACGGTGGCCCTGGAGGAAAGGGCGCCCCATGGGGTGGCACAGCGGGTCCCCGGCAGAAACGCAGGAGCTGGGGCAGCCCGTACCCAGCGACCCGAGAAGAGCAGGCGAGTGGCCGTCGCGAGGACCAGGACCAGCACGTGCTCGTTGGAATCACGGGGCAGTAGAACCTCCACGTCAACCAGAGCCATCAAGACGGGAAACAGAAAGTGCAATCGAGCCTCACCCGGGACTGACACCTTCCTGGGGCCCCGCCCCTCCCGGGGAGCAGGTGCCACAGCTCCACCCAAGACACAGAGGCCAACGCAGGAGCCTGGCGAGTTGAAGGGACGGAGCAGCGTGGCCCCAAAGAGGGGGCAGAGCTAAGACAGTGACCCTCAGACGCGGAGTTTGCAACGCTGGTGACGAAGGTGCAGACGTGCCGGCCTCAGCACCGAGGAGCCGGCCCGCAGTGGCCGTGGCCCCGTGGTCAGCCTCCCCACCCCGCCCGCCTCCGGCTTCCTGAGGGACTTGCTCGGCTCCTGGGGTCACAGCACACGGGCTCCCATGTCAGGTGTCCTGCCACCTGGCGCAGCTGCCACCATTAGACACGCACTGAAAACAGTTTCTGTTCCGAATGTTTCCTCCTACGTGGTGGCTCAGTGGCTCAGACAGCAGCCACGGAGGCGGCCACGGTCGGGCCACCCTGTGACAGCCAGTGCCGGGTCCTCGCAGCCGTTCCCACGCCGTCCTGCTGGGGGCGGGTGAGCGCGTTTCCTCTCGGCTCACGGTGGGAAAGGCGGCCCAGGAGCCCAGCCGGGATGTCGTCGTGTCTCCTAAAATAATTCTGCGGTTTTCCTGTTGGTTTCATTGCCATTCGGTGACTCGGCCGTTCCCCCGGGGCCCAGCAGAATGAAAGGTGCTGCGCGTTGAAAAATGTGCCTCTGTCCACGGGACCCTCGGGCTGCGGCTTCCGCCTCGTTTCATGTCCAGGCGCCGTGGTCCTGCCGTCGCAGGTCCCCCTGCCCACCCGCCCGGAGGCCTGTGTCCTCACGAGGGCGGCGGGGACCTGACCCCGAGGTCTCACTGCCCACGCTGAGCAACGACGCACCGGCTTGGACGGAGGCCCCACCCCCACCCCAGGGCCGCAGCGCCGGACGCGCTGGCCTAGGGGGCCTGGTGCCGTCCCCTCCCAGGCCCTGGACACGGGAGGATGGTGTTGGGGTGCAGCCTGTCCTCTGGGCCCCAGAACAGGGGCTTTGGGTTGGACCAGCTGGATTAACCCTCCTTGTAAACCTACACCCGTCAGCAAACAGCTTCGCTTTAGACAAAGCTGGGGAGAAAGTGTCAGCACAAAGGCCCCTTCACCTCAGGACTCAGTCGCCCCCTGGGGGACCCACCCTGGGGGACCCACCCCCACCCCCTTGCCCGCCCTTCGGCCCCGGGCCCAGCGCCGGCAGGGACGCCCTCTGCCCAACCTGCACCCCTCTTCTCCCACCCCACCTGACCCTGAGTGGCCCCTCTCAGCACAGGGTTCCCCAGAGGGCGTTCAGGGGTCCCTGCAGGCAGGGGGGGCCTAAGCTCCGCTGTGACCCGGAACCAGCAGGCCCGCTGCTGTCCTGCAGCCGGAGTCCTGGGGCCCCTACTGGGACGCAGCCCTGACCCAACACGGAGGAGTTCACAGGTCAAACCGACACTCCTCAGCCAGGCACCCCGGACACGCTAGGAAGGGGACAGGATGTCCAGGACCCTCAGCCCCTGCTCGCAGGCCCGGCCTTGCTTTGGAAAGAACCTCAGAGTCACACTGTCACCTCTCACCCCGGCCCAGGCCACCTCTGACCTCAGCCAGAGCCTGGCCACGCCCAGGGACCGTTGGAACGGATCGGTGGGCAGTTGAGAACGATGCCAGGCAGGGCCTGCGACCCAGCCCGGGGGGCCCTGCCCGCACCCCGACCTCGGGCACCGTGGGCCCTGCTCAGCCCGGCTGGGCGCCCACGTCTGCCATGGGGTGCAAGTCCAGGCCTGGGCGCCAACGGTCCTTCAATTCTCAGAGCGCTGCCGCCGCGCAGCTTCAGCGGCAAGAGCCCCAGCCCTGGGGGAGCCATCCCACCGGGGCCGCTGCCGGGGGTGCCGGCACCTCAAGGACGCCCCACAGGGCTGAGGCCCATCGTGGCCCAGTGACCGAGGCCCCTCCAGAGCCCTGGGGACGGTGGCCTGACTCCTGGAGCCCCCAGGGTGCTGCCCCGCCTCCTCCCGCCGGCAGAGACTCGCAAAGGCCAGCGATGGCTCCTCCCCAGTGGGGTGACTAGTGTCTGGGGGTTCGCGACCCACGGGGCGCCCAGGCCACAGGCTGGATTCTCCCGCCCCGCCCCGCGGGGGTGGCTTCCTGGGGGACAGGCCCCGGGGGCTCCATGTCTGGCTGCTCCACGTGCGGCCCTGTCGGCACCTGGGGACAAACGCGCAATAACTGTTCCTTTAAACACTTCAGCAGGTTTCTCACCCCAGTGCGCTGGGCGCTCAGAGTTCTCCCCCCTTTCACCCCACTTTGCATCCCAGAAACTCGGACTTGGCCCTAAAGGAACCAAACCCCCCGGCGGGGGTCCCTGGCTGGCGGGGCTGGCGGGAAGCCGTCTCCTGCTGGGCTCCTGCCGGGGAGGGGGGCCGCCGTGACCTGCGCCCCGGCCTCCGGAGCGGCCCCCATGGGTGCGGCGGCCCCGCTGCAGCCACCGCCGTCCTGAAACCTGCAGGCGAGCGTCAAGGACCAGGATGAGCTCCCGAGGGGACACTGGACAGCAGCCAAATGAGTCGAGGGCCCAGGACGGAAGATCAGACGTGAGGTGGGCCGTCCCCCGGAGGTGGCCCTGAGATGGAATTGGCTTGAACACCTGAAGTTTACGTGTCATTAAACCGGGGTTGCCCCCGCCCACCGAAATGTAAACAGAGCCGTTGTCATGCTGTCCCCACCACTCTGCTCAGGGGACCGACCCGGCCGCAGCCAGGTGGCCACCGCCCGGCGCCAGGGGCCAGCCTGCGCGTGGGGGGAACCAAGTCCTGCTGGTGCCCAGCGTCACCTGCTGCCCAGGGGAGGGGGACGCCAGCCAGGGGCCCCGATCCTCACAGAAAAGTCCCGGCTGCTCCAGGACTGAGGTCGCTGTGTTGTGAGAATGGCAACCCCAGGCCGCGCTGATGTCTGGCATCTGCGGCCCCCGCGGGGCTGGGCCGGGTCACAGGAAGCCGCCTGCGTCTGCGGGAGCCGCTGGCCCTGACGGGGCCCGGCTGAGGGTCTTCAGCCGCAGCCTCGACCAAGGTGACTTTCCAGAGAGGGGGCCACCATGTGTCACTGGTGTCGGGCGCTAAGCCAGTCTTCGCCAAGACTTCCTCATTCCCAGGACCCCGAGACTCGGACCCTTCCGGGGGCTCCCCAGCCTGGGCAACACGCCCCACTTCTGAGGGGAACTAGTCATTCTGACAGGGAACTGGTGGCTGGGAGCTTGTGGCCTGGTCTCCGTGTCCCAGACGGGGCGCCAGTCCCGCCCTAGACACACGCGCAGGGTCCCCGCCCCGCCCCCCTGTCTGCACGCTGTCGCGTCTCTGTTGGGCTCCCTGCTTCGCTGAGGCTGAGTGGGGTCACAGTGAGAACCCGCACTCCCTTCTAAAGGACCGTGTAGTTTAATCATAGGACGCAGCTGCGTGGGGTGCGGCAGGTGGGGGGTGTCTCCCCGATGCTAGGCGTCCCCCTTTTTCAGGACTAGCATCCTCTTTGGGGAGAGGAAAGGGTTGGACCAGCGGCCCCCAGCCCCCCAGAGCACACACCAAGGGGAGGGGGGACAAGTGAGGCCCGGGGGTGTGGGGCAGGCGCCCCGTGACCTGGCCCCACCCCTGCACCCTGCGGGCCTGGTCTGTCCGGCCTGGAGCAAGGCCCACATGGACAGAGGTCCAACCGTGGCTCCAGGAGGCACCGCTCCCCGGCCAGGGTGGCGGCCCCTGCGCCCCGCACGGGTCTGGCCCCGCCCTTAGGCCTGAGACTGGCCTCTGGACATTCAGGCCTTTCTGCAGCCCCAGTAAATCCGAGGCTCCCAGCAGCTGCCTCTGCCCGGGGCCAGCGGCTCCCTGTCACCCTGTGCTGAGCTGGACAGGAGGCGGACAGTCTGAGCCCTGGCGGCTCGGGGTTCCCTCCCGAGGCCCAGCCTCTTCCCAACGGCGGGGAGCAGCCTCCCCTGGGACAGGGCTGGGGAACCCGTGTCCAGGGAGTCGGGGGAGGAGGGCGGGGCAGCAGCTGTGGCCGCGGGGAAGCCCCCCGGGTCAAGGGCAGGGCGGCTGCTCCCGACCTCGGTGTTGCCACGCCCACCCCCAGCCCGCCGGCCCCCCGACTGTCTCTCTGCGGAGCCCGGACGCACGTGCCCGTGGGGGTCGGGACCAGCGGCTGCGGACGGCCGCCAGCCTGGTGCCGGGAGCCTGGTTCTGCAGGAAAGAATGGCACCCCTGGCACCCCTGGGCGCGCAGGCGGACGGAGCGCGAAGGCCAGGGCGGCCAGGGCCCCGTGTGGCCAAGAGCCAAGAGGGCAGGTCCTCTGATCTGAGGACACAATGCACAGCGGGTGGGATGCGGCTACGATCTGGTGGGCGGACGAAGGTGGTGCCAACTTTTTCAGGGGGACGTGGCCCCCTAAACGTAGGCTCGCGTGGGGGCCTCTCCCCCGACTCTCACCTCCCACCGACTCCGCGGCTCGTTGCGCCTGCAGGGCGGGGGGGGGGGTCCCTCAAAGCGGGTTTATGGGCTTGAGGAGAAAACAGGGTCAAAGGCGTCCTCCCCAGGCGGGGACCCTCCTCCTCCGCAGCTTCTTGTGCATCGGGACTCGGGGCAGAGTTACCAGCCCAGCCCCAGCCTGGGGTCCCCAGGTGCCCCTTCGAGCTTCTCAGAGGAGGTGTCTGTGCTGGTCCCGCAGGCTGATTCTGGCCCAGGGCGGGTGGACACGCCCTTAGACTCCAGTGGGCACAGGCAGGGCCCCAGGGCTTCCTCTCAGCCCTTCGTGGCTGTTCACGCAGGAGTGGCCACCGCAGGTCACACGGGCCTGAGCGGCTGTGAGCCGGGGCGCTGGACACTGGCTGGAGCTGGGAGGTGATGGGGGAGGATGGGGGCCTGGGTGGCACCCCCAAAGGTAAGGAAGGAGACCTCTTTGATGCCCACAAGGACCCAAGTGAGTCCTGGCTGATGGGGCTCAGTGGACTGAGCGCTGACCTGTGCACCAAAGGGCCATGGGTTCGATTCCCGGTCCGGGCACAGGCCTGGGCTGCGGGCCAGGTCCCCAGTGGGAGGGCTCAAAAGGCAACCAACTGGCTCTTTCTCCCTCCCTTCCCCTCTCTCTAAAAATAAATAAATACCATTAAAAGACAAGAATCCGAGTGAAGTCTCTTTTAAAAAGAATGTCTTTAAACTCATCTGGTGGCTGCGTCCCTTTCATGTGACCTTGTCTGGGGACACACAGGTGCGCAGCGGCCTGGAAGGCGAACAGGGACCCTGGGCTGCGGCTGGCTCTGGAGGTGGCAGGAGAGACAGGTGTCCTTTTTCTGCAACGCCCTCCGGGGACCTCGGCGCCCGTAGGGTGGAGGATAGAAGTCGGGGTGGGCGGGAGGGACGGGGGTCACTGCACCAGCAAATGGAAGGGCCGGAGGAGGAGGCCGCCCCCAGAGGCTGAGCTCTGAGGAAGCATCCGTGTGGTCGAACCCTGTAATTCTACCTACAGAGGGGACCCCCGACTCCAGGCCTACGACACTGAGACCGAACCAGAGTCACACGGCCCCGAGGGCGGCCATGTTCTGCGGACACTGTAGCGGCCGGACGACAGCAGCTCCGGAGGTGCTGGGAGCCACGGGCTGCAGGGCCACGGGGGGGCCCCCTCCTGCGCTGCTCGCCGTCGCTGCCTCCCCCTGGGCGCCCAGGTCGAGGGGGCCACACGCAGCCGCACCTGGTGTCCTTCTGCGGAAGAGCCGGGGCCTGGCGAGGACGGCCCCCACCTCCTCCTGGAACTCGGTGGCCACGAAGTAGTAGCACACGGCGTCCAGGCAGCAGTTGGCGTTCGCGATGCGGGAGGCCACCTGCACGAAGGCCGCCGTCCTCTGGACGGTGGGACAGGCGGCGCCCGTCCACTGGGCCAGGAGCCGGGCCAGCAAGGCCACGTGCAGCGGGAGGAAGCAGAGCACGAAGGTGGCCAGGTTGGCGGTCACCACGCAGACGGCCTTGCGGATGGGGGCGGCGGCCTGGGGCTGCGCCGTCTTCCACTCGCGGAGGAGGCGCCGGAGCACCTGGCCGGAGCAGAAGCTCAGGACGACCAGCGGGAGGAGGAAGAGGATCAGCGAGAAGACGAGGGCCCTGGGGCCCCGCGTGCGGCCCTGCCCGAAGCAGAAGTTCTCCCCGGGGCGCAGCCAGGACAAGGGCAGGGCCACAGCCCCGACGACCAGCACCCAGAGGGCCGCACAGGTGAGGGCGGCCTGGCGGGGGCCTCGCCAGCCCCGGGCCCGCAGCGGGAAGCGCAGGGCAGCGTAGCGGTCGGCAGCAATGGCCGCGAGGAGCCACACGCTCATGTAGGTGTTGATGTAATAGAAGCTCTGCAGGACCCGGCACAGGGCGCTGTCAGGGGCCCCCGGCGGCTGGCCCAGCGTGTGCAGGACCCCCGGCAGGCTCAGCAGCAGCAGGCCGTCGGCCGCGGCCAGGTTGACCATGTAGACGCGGGTCTCCGTCCACCTGCGCAGGCGGCAGCAGAACACCCAGAGCGCCAGGCCGTTGAGCAGCAGGCCCAGGGCCAGGATGACGCCGACGGAGGCGCTGGTGGCCTCCTGCAACTGGACGCTCCTGTCCGTGCTGCAGCTGTTGGAATGGTTCTCGGGGCCGGGGCCCGAGGGCACCATGCCGGGCGGTCTGGGGCGGGGGGCGTCCGAGGGTGCAGGAGTGCGGCGTGGAGACCAGCCAGGCCCAGCTTCCCCTGGGGACAGCGAGGAAGGAGCTGCAGCCTCTCCCCTCCATCCGCCCTGCCCGCCCGCCCCGTCTTCTCCCCAACCTCCTGTGCGAACCCAGGGCTCCCACACCACCTGGGT
Source organism: Noctilio leporinus (assembly GCA_004026585.1). Classification (NCBI taxonomy): domain Eukaryota; kingdom Metazoa; phylum Chordata; class Mammalia; order Chiroptera; family Noctilionidae; genus Noctilio; species Noctilio leporinus. The sequence continues at coordinate 41,765 of PVIW01009320.1, forward strand.
CAGGGTGCCTTTTCTTCTTCTTTCCTTTTTATTTTATTTTTTTTTTAAGGATTTATTTATTTTTAAAGAGAGGGGAAGGGAGAGAGAAAGGGAGGAAGAGAAACATCCGAGTGTGGTTGCCCCCTGTGGGCCCCCAGCTGGAGACCTGGTCTGAAACCCAGGCATGTGCCCTGGTGGGGAACCGAACCATTCATCCTTTCGGTTTGCAGGCCGGTGCTCAATCCACTGAGCCACACCAGCCAGGGCATGGCGCCTCCTCTTCGAACCCCAGACACCCTACGGAGCCCCCCTCAGGCTGTGGACGGGCCACCGCCCAGTGGCAGCCTCCCAGGTGCAGGGCTCAGGGGGGCCCCTCTCTGGGCTTCTTGACCAGAGGCTTCAGCTCAACCCAGGACTTTGCTGGTCTGCCAGGGGCCATCCCCCCACGGCCCAGCAGTGGGGTCCCTGGGCTCCTCTGGGGGAGAGCCGGCCCGTTGCCTTTCCTCCAGAACTCAGGCCCCCACCCTACACAGGCTCGGTCCTGGGGCTCAGGACCAGCTGCCCATCCTTGGGTGTGGCCCCAGTCTGGAACCCACAAGAACTAGCCCATCATCCTGCTCTTGAGAGCCTCAGGGGTGGCCAGCAGGGTGGGGGCAGGACAGGCCCGACCTGGGGTGGACTCACCGTTCTGGGACCGCCGGGGCTGCCTGGGGGACTGGAGCCGGGACCCTCTGTGCACACAGCCAGGCTGCCTGGTACCTCACCACCTTCTAGCCTCATCCAGTGGGTGGGGCCACTGGTTCCGTCCCTGCAGCATCTGCATCCACATGTGCATCAGCTGTCCCCGTCTGTGGTGCGTGACACCTTCTCACCCTTCCTTCCTGGCTGCAGCTCTAGCAGCCTGGGGTTCGGGGCGGGTGGGGACTGTGGGCTCCCACCTCACACGCAGGCCCCTCCCCCAGCACCTTCGAGTGGCACCTGCCGGGGAGCCCCACAGAGGAAGTCCGATGGCAGCAGGCCAGCTACACCCAGGAGCAGCAGGGACCCCTGGCTAGCGCGCCTGTCGCTGCAGACCCCAGAGAGAGCGGTGGGCCCACAGCGGCGACCAGAGGCCAGGCCTGAACTGCCAAGACACGAAGGTGCAGTGGACACTGTGGGGTGCTGCCTGGCACCTCCTTCAGGACAGAAGTGCACACGGTCAGCTGGGGCCATGGCCCAAGGCCCCTCTGGAACAGAGTCGGCCCGTGTGGTCAGCTCAGGCCACTGCCCTTCCTGCTCACTCACCCCTTGCAGGTGGGACTCTGAAGAAAGCTCCCTGGAAGCCTCAGAGGGCAACTTTCAATCTCAAAGAGCGCTGCTGAGCCCCCCGTGCAAGGTCATGCCCCAGACACCCCCACACAGCAGCCCTGGGGACGCAGGCCTGAGTGAGGGCACAGCCGGGCTGTGGTCCGAGCGGCTGGTGAGGGCAAGTGGCCGGGCCGCTGGGAGGGGCCAGAGAGAGACCAGGGACTGGTCCCTGCAGAGGTGACTCTCCCTCAGTGTGACGAGAGAGCAGGGGAAGCACTTGGGGAGTTTCTGAGTGAGGTGGGTGGCTGCCAGCTTCCTCCCTTCCCTTCTTTAAAAAGAATGAATAGGCCCTGGCTGGTGGCTCAGTGGATAAGGCACCAGCCTGCGAACCCCAAGGTCGCTGGTTCGATTCCCAGCCAGGGCACATGACCAGGTTGCAGGCCAGGTCTCCAGCCAGGTCCGTAGCTGGAGGCAGGTGAAAGGCAACCGTACATGGATGCTTCTCTCCCTTTCTTCCTCCATCCCTGACTTTCTCTCTAAAAATAATAAATAAAATCTTTTTTAAAAAACCTTACAAAAATAATCAAAAACATTTTTTAAATTAAAAAATAAAAATAATGAAATAAAATCTTAAAAACAAACAAACAAAACAGCAGGGCCAGCACCTGCCTCAGGACCAGCCGGGAGGATGAGTGACCCCCTCCCCGTGCTGACCAATCAGCAGAGGGCGTGACCCTGAAAGGACACACCTGGGAATCCGCCCCCCCCCCGAGACCTCCAGGTGAAACCATCAGACGCTGGCCCACACGACCACGCGCCCCCACCGCACCCCACCCTCTCCCCTGAGCTCCGCGGTGACTCATTTTCTGAGCCCACGCGGCCCGCGGGCTCACTGCTTCTGCCTCCGTGACTTTCTACGTAAACTTGGTCTTATAATTAGAGGTCTTGGCTCTGAACGCCTTCCCAGCCAACCTCCAGGTCCGCGGTCTGGCGCCTCTGTTAACACCTGCGCAGCGTGGGGCTGGCGGGAGGCCCCCTCCCCGGGCCGTCACCTCCCTCCGGCTCGCCCCTGAGCGACCGGCCCCTCGCACAGGAAGGCCAGCCCACAGCCCCAGCGCAGGGGGAGCCCCGCACACGGGCAGCCGGCCCCGCTGACCGGCCCCGCTGACCCTCCCCTGAAGGCCACCCGCGGCCAGCTCAGCCCTCAGCAGAAATAGGAAGAGCCCTCTTTTTCATTTTTATTTTTTAAAGGTTTTATTTGTTATTTTTAGAGAGAGGGGAAGGGAGGGAGAGAAACTTCCCTGTGGGGCTGTCACTTGCGTGCTCCCCACTGGGGACCTGGCCTGCCCCCCAGGCGTGGGCTTCAGCTGGGAATCGAACGGGTGACCCTTTGGTTTGCAGGCCGGCGCTCAGTCCACGGGGCCGCGCCAGCCAGGGCGAGAAGAGCCTTCTTAAAGCCAACGGCCCCGGGGAAAGGGCCTCCGAGCACCAGCCCCGCAGGGGCGGACGTCGTGGGCCGGCCCGGCCTCGCCTCCGTCTATAGAAATTGCTGGCGGCTCAGGAGCCGCAGGAAACCCAGCCAGCTCTGCGGTCAGAAGAGCGGGGCTCCGGGCAGCTCCCTGGGCCTCTCCCACGCCTGCATTCACGCCACTACCGAGGCCCGTCTGCCCCTTGAGGCCCGAGATGGCCACCACTTCCCGGGGGTCCTGTCACTCTTAGCTGACCCCCCACACTCCCCTGGCTGCCTCTGAGGGGTCTGAGCACCAGCCCACGGCCCCCAGGCCCTGGTCAGGGTGACCGGGCCCTGTGCAGCGCCGTGTCCAGGTCCCGTGAAGGCCCAGCTGCCTCCGCTGGGCTGGGAGCCCCCTGGGGCGGAAGGAGGGAGGGGAAGGAGGAGTCCCAATCCCGGCCACAGCCTGGGGAGGAGCGTCACCCCCAGAGCCTGCAAGGGGAACCCTGGGCACCCACAGGAGGCGGCTGGGTCCTTCGGGAGCTGAGCACTTGCTTCTCCAGTGCCAGGAGGCCCTGCAGAGGCCCGGGAAGGTCAGCCTCCCCCCGGGTGAGGACGCCCGGCAGCTGCCCCCTGAGCCCCGAGGGCCACGGACCCTTCTGAACACAGGGTCCTGGGAGGCATCACCCCCGGCTGGGGAACCGTTCCATCCCCAGCTCTTCCCTGGGCTGGCGCACACTGGCACCCCAGGGGCGGGGCTCTCACCCCTCCCAGGCCCTGGGCCTGGGTTATTGCGGGACAGTGTCCTCTCCCTCAGGGCGCTCAGGGCCCCCCCCGGGGCTCCTCGGTGTTGGTTACTCCCGCCCCGCAGCAGGGCAAACCTCCAGAGAGCCCTGGCCCTGGCCCCCCGCCCCGTGCTCCTCTCCTCGGCCAGCAAGTCCCGGCTCTTCCGGGCCCCGGCTCCAGGGCCCCCTCGCCTGGGCTGACGCCTGGAACTCCCGGGCCATGAAGTAGTAGCAGATGGCGTCCAGGCAGCAGTTGGCGTCGGAGAGCCGGCCGGTGATGTAGAAGGCGTACTGGGTGGCGCAGGTGCTCCTGCCCACCGCCAGGCGCCACGTCAGCACCGCGTACAGGGGCAGGAAGCAGACCACGAACACGGCCAGGTTGGCGCAGACCATGGCGATGGCCTTCCGGGTGGCTTCCACCTGGCGGGCGTCGGACGCGGGCCTGCGGCGCAGGGCCCACACCACCTGCAGGGAGCAGAAGACCAGCACGGCCAGCGGCAGGTAGAAGCCCAGCAGGAAGACGGCGGAGGAGTGGCGGCTTTGCCGCTCGCGGTTTGTGAAGCAGAAGCCGCCCTCCTGATCCTTCAGGGCCCAGCGAAGCGCCAGGGAGCCGACCACCAGCAGCCAGAGCGCGGCGCACACGGCGGCCGCTTGCCTCGGGGAGCGCAGCCCGCGGGCCCACAGCGGGTGCCGCACGGCCAGGTAGCGGTCCACGGCGATGGCCATGACCAGGCTGATGCTCATGTACCGGTTGACCAGGTAGATGCTCTGGGAGACCTGGCACAGCACCGTGTCCTCCTGGCGGTTGTCCTTCATGGAGAGCAACATGAAGGGCATGTCACAGAGCAGGCAGAGGTCGGCCACCGCCAGGTTCGTCATGTAGACGTGGGTCTCCGTCCACCTGCGCTGGCGGCAGCAGAACACCCAGAGCGCCAGGCCGTTGAGCAGCAGGCCCAGGGCCAGCAGCAGGCTGATGTAGGCGCAGCGGACGTAGACCACCGCCGGGGACCAGTTGGAGCAGCTGCTGCTGTTGTTCATGGTCCTGGGGCTGCCGGAGGGGAGCAGGGTGAGGGGGCGGGCAGGACCTGAACCCCAGCGGGGCGCAGAGCCCCACCCGCCTCCGGCCAGGGATTCGGGAGGTAAACCCCCACCCCCACCTGGAAGCCCACACTCACCCTCCCAAGGACGCCAGGGACCATCGGGGGCTCTGAGGCTGCACCCCTGTCCACCGGACGGGCGGGGAGAGCAGGACCTCTGCGCCCACGGCGGCCCAGGGAATCGGCCCTGGAGCCAGGCCGCGGCCTCTCTGCCGCCTCCCCCAGCCCCTGCCCGCTGCGCGGCGGAGAGGAGTGTGGGCGCCCACTGTCCCCTCTGGTCCAGCCGCGGCAGCTCTCAGAATGGGGACTCGGGGGGGCGGGGCCCCACGAAAAAGCCCGAGAGGACTTCCGCCCCCTCCAGCCCCCCGGACCTGGCTTCAGGAGGTGTCCACATCCGACCCACACCGGCGCCTCTGCAGGGTGGTCAGCACCCACCCCACCTGGACACCCCGACCGCAGGGCCCAGGACAGCTTCCCAGAAAACTCCAGAACTCCTGCCCTCCCTCCAAATGCCGGCCCGCCCAGTCCTGTGCCCTGAGGCCCCATCCCGGGCCCCCTCTGGGGCAGGGAGTCCTGGAGCTCCCCGCGGTCAGAGCAGGCCTCCGGGGGCCCTGGGCCACTCCACCCCGTCATCATCACCATCATGGGGCGCTCCTGGTCATCCTCACCCTCCACAGGGGTGGCCTCTCGCCGGCACGCAGCCCCCGGGGACCCGGATCAGCCCACCGGGTCAGGGGTCTGGCCGCCCCAGGACCCCACCTGACGCGAGCAAGATGGGCTCTGAGTTCACCCTGCGCTGCATGGAGCTCCGAGCCCCTGCCACAGGGCAGCGGGTCCCACAAGGCTCCCTCCGGGCTCACGTCCCGTGTCCCTGCCCCAGCCCCCCACCCGCTCCTCCGGCTACCAGGTTGGCCTCCCTCCCCGTGAGCACCGGCTCCCTGACCTCTAGGTGGTGGATGGAAGGGGCCAGTGCCCTGGGGGCGGGCTCAGGGCCAGGCCTCTGCCCCCCACACACACAAGGAGGAAAGAAATGTCCAGAACGCAGCGTGTGCTGAGTCACGGGGTTCATTAGCGCCGGGCTGTGCCCCTGGGAACCTGCGACACCGGCTGCAGAGGGGCAGGAGCCCCCGTTCCAGCCTCCACGGACGCCACCCCACCTCCTCTGAGCTGTAAACTGGCACATTTGCTGGCAGTTCAGATTTCATGAACCCTTTCCCGGCCATGACATCCCCGTCAGCGCCCCAGGATCTCACCCTGTGTTCGAAGGGCTCGGCCTGTTGCACCCCCATTCTGCGACACCTCCCGTTATCAGATCCTGAGGTCCCTGGATGGTGAGCCCAGAACCCACTGGAACCCATCGCAGGGACCCACCCTTCCTGCCCGCCCCGCCCTGACCCAGCATCTGCCGTTGCTCTGCAAGGGCTGCAGCGCAGAATCCTCAGCAGCTGTTGGGGCTGCTCCCCTGCGCCCTCGCCTCTGTCCCCTGGGGTGTCCCAAGGGCAGCTCGGGAAGTCCAGGCTGGGTCCTGCGCCAACGGCCATCGCGTATCCCTGCCTGTGCCCGGCCCAGCCTGGGGATGTGCGTCCAGGGCAGGGCCCCCAGCCGGCCCCCAGTTCTAACATGCGGGACTGTCCCCTCCTACGGACACTGTGAGTCAGTTGTGGTCGCCCTGGGGTAGCAGGGCGGCTGCAGAAGCAAAGGCTCAGCTGTCAGGAGCTGTATCGTTTCCGCCAGGGGAAGGTGCCCTTGGTCTGCTTCCCACACAGGAAACAGAAGGCCACCCTGCGACCAGCACCCAATCTCTGTGCTCCCCTGCGGAGGGGAGCCCCCATGGCAGCCTCTGCTCCCCTCGGGGGGCCTGCCGGCCCCGGTGTGGGACCCGGGCACCAGGGGGGCCTCCGAAGAGCCAAGCCCACTGGAGACACAGCCTGTGACCCAGGACTGGCGTGTGGGAGGGAAGCCAAAGTTTCACAAAACTGGGCGAGGGTGTGGGGGGAAGAGAAGCCTTGCACATGCCCGTGGGAGCCTCGTGGTCACCAGGGACAGAGCCTGGAGGTTCCTCAAATGTTAAGGAGAAGCCCTGGCTGGTGGCTCAATGGATAAGGCGCCGGCCTGCAGACCCAAAGGTCACTGGTTCAATTCCTGGTCAGGCCACATAACCAGGTTGCAAGCCAGGTGTCCAGCCAGGTCCGTAGCTGGAGGCAGGTGAAGGGCAACCACACATGGATGTCTCTCTCCCTCTCTGCCTCTCTCCCTTCCCCCCCTCTAAAAATAATAAATAAAATCTTAGAAAAAAGAAGAGAGTTACCATATAACTCAGCCACTGCTCTTCTGAGAATTTACCCGAAAAATCAGAAAACACGTTTTCATGATGATACATGCACCCCACGGTCATGGCGGCCAGGAAACAGCGGGTGTCCAGTGGTCCCCAAGACGGTGCAGAAGACGGGGCACCTGTGTACCCTGAAACACTCCTCAGTCAAGGAAGCAATGCAACTGCGTTTGTGACAACATGAGGGATGTGGACAGTGCCATGCGTGTAAGTGAAACAAATCAGACATAAAAGGATAAAAACTTAAAAAACTAAAAATGGAACTGCCTTTTGATCCAGCGACTCCACTACTTGGACTATACCCAAAGAATCCTGAAACGCCAATTCAGAAGAACCTATGCACACCTATGTTCATAGCAGCACTATTTACAATAGCCAAGTGCTGGAAACAGCCTAAGTGCCCATCAATGGATGATTGGATCAAAAAACTGGAACATTTACACAACGGAATACGACACAGCAGAAAGAAAGAAGGAACTTGTACCCTTTGCAACAACATGGATGGAACTGAAGAGCATTATGCTTAGTGAAATAAGCCAGTCCGTGAAGGACAAATACCGTATGATCTCACCCATTACAGGACATTAATGAACAAAACTAACAACAAGCAAAACAGAACCAAATGTATGAATACGGTGACTAGATCTTCAGTGGTCAGGGGGAAGGGAGTTGGGGGGAGGGGGAGGCAGAGGCAAGAAAGGGGAGCAGCTTAGACAAAAACCTAGTAAAAGGGACCCTGGACATGGACAACAGGTGGGATTGACTTTGAGGGGAATGGGTGGGTGGGGAGGGGGACAGAGGGGAGCAAAAAGGGGATGGATGTAATACAACAACAATACAATTTTAAAAAAATTAAATTAATAAAAACACAGTTTAGTAAGGAAAAAAAAGGATAAAAACCTCATGATGTCTCTCGCACGAGAGGCGAGAAACAAAAAGCCACCAACCAACAAAACGAACAAGAACAAACCCACAGACAGACAACGGTGGGGGAGGATGAGGAGGGTGAAGGGGTCAGAGATCCCGTGACAAAGGAGACGGGGGGTCCGGGTTGGGGTCACTGGCCCTGGGTGGGGGATACCCAGGGTCGAATGGGAATCCTGCACCCCCGACACCTGAAGAACGTTACCAACCAACGTTACCCGGTTAGCTAAGGAAAAACAGCTTCGCAAAACAGCTCCCTGAACTGAGGACACAGAACTGGACGTCCCTGTCCCAGTTTGAAAAACGTTGGTCACAACCCATGACGCAGAACTCAGAGTGAGGTGGGGGTTCCGGCCCTGGGGGACCCCCTGCTCCTCTGAACCGCGACCGCGCTCAGACCGTCTCCCACCTGCAGGCCTCTCCTTCAGACGCTCCCCTGAGGCTCTGAGCTCCAGCGCAGCCGGCCCCTCGCTGGGACCCCACCTGCCGTCCGGGTGTCCTGGGCGCAGCAGCTGTCTGCACCCTCCAGCGGTGGGCAGACTGACGCCAGCAGAGCGGGGCTGACAGGCTCCCTGCCTCCGCCCAGCCCAGGGCTGCCCCAGGGAAATTTCCAGGAAGGGAAGTGTGAGTCGGTGCTATGACGACAGATTCAGCCACGTGCTACCCGCCGGGCCCTGGACACCCCGAAGGGCCTGCACCGCCCGGCCGGGGGGACCCTTACCGGGGCTACTTAGCTGCTCCCGTCACGCCCTGCCCCCCTTCCGAATGCCCCCGACCCCCAAGTCCCCCCTGTCCCATCTCTGGTGGAGGAGCCTCCCGGACTCCCGGAGACCCCGCTTCCTAGGGGCAGGGACCGCGCTGCCCAGGGGCCCCAGGTGCCTGACCGAAGCTTGTCCGGCAGGCCCACCCCGCCCAGGTACAGAGGTGGAACCGAGGCCCAGGGTGAGGAGTGGGGGCCCGGGCTCCCTGTCCCCAGGTCCCAGAGGAGGGGCTGGTCTCACCCCTGTCCCCCAGGCACACCCCAGACCCAGGCAACGGGGGTCTCTCCAGGGGCCCCCCCTGCCTCCCCCTTCCGCCATCCGGTTCCCTCCACACAACTTGTGTTTTGAACAACTCAGGGGTTAGCGGCTCAACCCCCACACGGCTGACAGTGCACGCGTGGGTTTGATCCCCCCAAGACTTAACCACCGGTAGCCCCTGCGGGCCCGAAGCCCAAGTGGTCACTGAAGCCTAGGCACACATCCTCCGCCGTGTGGTCTGTGCAGTAGACGTGGCGTTCTTGCCACAAAGGGGACCGAAGGGAAGAAACTCTCGTTAATAGAACCACGAGGAAGAGAAGTTGCATTCACAGTGGATGCTGGAAAATGGGCCCAGGTCGGGGCCCAGCATGTCCGGCGTGTGTTGTTGAAGAATCAGCTCTGCTTCGGGCCTGCCTGTGGCCGGGAACCCGACAGGTCACTGCCCGGCACACAGTAGGGCCTCCATGCAGCCTGCTGGCCGGTCAGCGGCCTGACGGCAGGAAGAACGCAGCCCTGGGCAGCCGGGAACGGAGCAGAGCCCGAAGATCCCCGGGTGCCCTGCGGACATCAGAGGCCACAGGCTCAGAAGCATCTGCTTGGGCGGGCGGCGTCTCTGGCCCCCGAGCCCACCCCACGGCCTGGCCCTCCCAGCGGTCAGGCTTCCAGCCGCCAGCCAAGCCCTTCCCCTCCCTGCTGGGCAGTCCCACCACCACCAGGGCCACCACGGCGGCAGCCCCAGAGCCCCGGCCGCTTCGCACCTGCCTGGCCTCAGGGATTCCCTGTGGCAGGTTCGTGGGGGTCAGACACGGGCCTGAGGGAGGGTCCCTGGGCCTTCCCTCCGTCCAAACCCTCGGGGGTGCCGGGGGCAGGCTAAGCGACTGTGAGTGACCATCATGAGCTGCCATCGCCCTCGAGGTCCACGTGACCCTTGGAGGGAAGCAGCCCAGGGGAGGCCGGGCCACCACACAGGAGCCTGTGGACATCCCGGGGCCGGACCAGGACACCTGGGGCCCCCGGCCCCTGCAAACTGCCACCCGGCTGGGGGGGCTTGGACCCCAGCCGCTCACGCATTCACCCATCACTGGTGCACTCAGCAATCGCGGGGCGCGGGCAGGTTTCACCAAGGGCTGGCGTGGGGGCAGGAGGGACAGGGCTGGGGAAGCCCCTGGAGCCGCCAGCTGTGCCCGGGGTTGCACAGGCCAGGAGGAGTCACGGAGAGGCCAAGTGCTGGGACAAGAGCAGATGGGCCGAGGGGAGCACTGGGGCTGCCTGTCCGGGTCCAGAGCCTCACCCGCACCCCACGGAGTCACAGACACCCACAGGCCCAGCCAGGGGCTCCCACCGGTCCTCCGTCCCCAGCCTCCTCGGCCTGGGGGCCTCTGGCCACGGCAGGGAACGGCGGAGCCTCCTCTGCGGCTACAGCAACCCCTGCGGAGCCCGGCTGACCCCAGCCCCACCCCACCCTGTGGGCTCACTCACCCACCAGCAGCCTCGCGCCTCCTCCCGCCTGCACCCTGCCGCCTGCACCAGCTCTGCAGCTTCCTGAACCTCGGGGACCTCACCCCCACCCCACCCCACCCCGCCTCCTCGGTGGCCGTGGGGCGTGGGGCGGCGAGGCTGCCCAGCTGCTCCAGCTGCAGGTTCCTGACTCCTCCCAGCCTCCTTCCCCTTTCCCTGCTCAGGCGAGGCTGCTGGCTGGAAGCCTGCAAGCCAGGCTGCTCCCCTGGGGCCTGGACGTGGAGGGCAGGTCTGGATTGGTGCCTGGGAGCCCCCCACCCATCACTCCCTCTGCTTCCAGGTGGCCGAGACCCCTGCCCAGGAACGTGCAGGGCTCCCCCTCATCTACGGGGCAGGCGTTGGCGGCCCTGATCCTGTGGGACCCTCGGGCTGAAGGGGTGATGGGCAGACAGCTGGGGTGAGCTGGCGGCGAGGTGGGTGGCGCGTGGTGGGTGGCGGCTGGGCGGCAGCCAGGCGTCTCCCTGAAGGGACTCCCCGCCCCCCCTGAGGGCAGCTGCCTCCGCTGTGGCTGACCTGACCCCGTCGGGGGTGGGCCCCAGCGCAGCTCACTCCGCGCCCGAGAGGGGAGGCTGGAGGCCCTCTACGTCCCTGGAGAAACACGCCAAGTGTCCCCATGTCTGCCCCTCCCCAGGTCCCCGTCCCCAGGTCT
>PVIW01009321.1:0-44712 GCA_004026585.1 Noctilio leporinus
TTTGCAACAACATGGATGGAACTGGAGAGTATTATGCTTAGTGAAATAAGCCAGTCAGTGAAGGACAAATATCATATGATCTCATCCATTACGGGACAATAATGAGCAAAACTAACAACAAGCAAAACAGAACCAAGTATATGAATACAAGGAATAGGCCTTCAGTGGTCAGGGGGAACGGGGTTGGGGGGAGGGGGGATGCAGAGGCAAAGAAGGGGAGCAGCTTAGACAAGAACCTAGTATAAAGGAACCATGGACATGGACAACAGGTGGGATTGACTTTGGGGGGAATGGGTGGGTGGGGAGGGGGACAGATGGGGAGCAAAAAGGGGATGGATGTAATACAACAACAATAAAATTATAAAAGAAAATGTCCATACTACCCAAAGCCATCTACAGTTGCAATGCAATCCTTATTAAAATACCAGTGTCATATTTCACAGAATTAGAACAAATACTTAAAAAACTTATATGGAGTCAAAAAAGACCCTGAATAGTTACAACAATCTTGAGAAAGAAGGACAAAGTAGGAAGAATCACAATACCAAACTCTGTTACAAAGCCATAGTAATTAAAACAGTCTGGCACTGGCACAAGAACAGACCAACAGATCAACAGAACAGAGTAGAGAGCTCAGAAATAAGCCCAAGGCTTTCCAGGCAACTAATATTCATCAAAGTGGGAAGGAACATAAAATGGAGTGCAAATAGCCTCTTCAGCAAGTGTTGTTGGGAGAACTGAATGGGCCCATGTGAGAAAGGAAACTAGACCACCACTTACACTGGAATAAACTCAAAATTCAAACATAAGCATCACCACCATAAAAGCCCTAGAGGAAAACATAGGCAATAATAATAATAATAATAATAATAATAATAATAAATTGCAGATATCCCACGCAGCAAATTTTTCACTGATACATCTCCCAGGACAAGAAAAATAAAGGAACAAATAAATAAATGGGACTACATCAAACTGAAAAGTTTCTGCTCAGCTAAAGAAAACATCAACAAAATGAAAAGAGAACTAACCATATGGGAAAACATATTTGCCAATGACACCTCAGAGAAGGGTTTGATCTCCAAAACATACAAAGAACTAAAATGACTCAAAACCAGGGAGACAGACAACCCAATTTAAAAATTGGCAAAGGACCTAAACAGACACTTCTCTAAGGAAGACATACAAAAGGCCCACAAGCATAGGAAAGAATGCTCTATATCACTAGCCATCAGAGAGATGCAAACTAAAACCACAATGAGATACCACCTCACACCTGTCAGAATGGCAATCATCAACAAATCAACAAACAACACATGTTGGTGAGGATGTGGGGAAATGGTAACCCTGTGCATCTTGGTGGGAATGCAGACTGATGCAGCCACTATGGGAAACAGTATGGAATTTCCTCAAAAAACTAAAAATAGAACTGCCTTTTGACCCAGCAATTCTACTTCTGGAAGTATACCCAAAGAACCCTGTAACACCAAATCAGCAGAACGTATGCACCCCTATGTTTATAGCAGCACTATTTACAGCACTATTTATAATAGCCAAGTGCTAGAAACAACTCAAGTGCCCATCAGTGGATGAATGGATCAAAAAACTGTGGTACATTTACACAATGGAGTTCTTTGCTGTAGAAAGAATGAGAGAACTCCTATCATTTGGAATAACATAGATGGAACTGTAGAGTATCATGCTTAGTGAAATAAGCCAGGCATCAAAATTTAAATATCATATGTTCTCCCATAATACAGGAGACTAATGTACAAACAAAACAGAACCATAGACATGAAAACAAGAAACAGGTTTTCAGTCTGCAGAGGTGTGGGGGAGCAGGAGAAGGAGTCAAAGAAGGGAAACAATTTAGTCAACAAACTATCATGGATGACCCATGGACATGGACAACATGTGGAATTGACTGGAGGGTGGATAGGTAAGGTGGGGAAAGGGAGAGTCGATAGTGAAAAATGAGATGAATTTAATGAATTTAATACAACAACAATAAAATAAAATTTAAAAATAAAAACGAAAAATCCTTACTTCAGAAAAATAAAATCACAAGTCTCTCCAGCGGGGATAATAGTTTCTGTGACCCCTTTTCTGCCTTGTCTCATTCTCAAAACCAAGGCCTAAAGGAGGCAGGACTCCTACTTGTCTTCCAATGGAGGCCTTTGTTTTGTCCACAGGTGCAGATGCCTTCTAGCCTGCTTGACTGAAAGACAGAGAATCAACATTTCACATGGTTTCAATGACCTCTGGAAGTTCATCAGCCAGATTGGCTCATTTAAATAGAGGCTCATGGCTTCTGCCCTGGTCAGCATCATTTTACAAGAGGGCCTGCCAGACCCATGCTGGTCTTCTGATAAGGTGCTGTCACCTTATCCACTCTGAGGACTCTAGTGATAGAAAGAAAAGGGTTGGTGCCCAGCACTGGGTGCAGAGCACCAGGCTGAGGGGCTAATGAAATCTCATGTGGTCACAGAAGGGACACAGGATCTCTTTTGGAAGGATCTGTTAGCCATTTTTGTGCTTCATTGACAGTATAGTTTTTCCTGGTCAGAAGGTTCTGAAGGTAGCAGAGCAAGGTATTGGGGCCTAGGAGCTTGCAGACAGCCCACCTTCCTTCTTCAGTCCCTGATGGTTCTCCACTTTTACTCCATCTCTGGTAGCTGAGAGGGGTAAGGGGACCAGGAGAGGTCTGGCACCAACCGTCTGTAAACTGACACCTAAAATGAGAGTAATATACCTGTGTCTAGAGAATGTCATTCACTGTGACTAAGCAGTGCAGCCCTCTTGGAACATCATCAGAAAGAGCCTGGCCAATAGGTACTGGCTTGCTGGTACCTGAACAAAGGCTTCTAACAAACTCTGGTGTCTGCAGACTCACCTGGATATGATTAAACACCTTAGCTATAAGGACATCTTCCCTGTACCCAGGTCTGTCCACTTACTCCATATTCCTCCTCTCTTTCACTCCCCTTCTCTTGCCTGGTATAGAGTTCTACACCAAGTGGGGAAATAAAGGCCTCACACTGGTTTTGATGCACTGAACTTTATGATTGTTTTGAACAGAAAGGTGGATCTTTCTTTAAATGAATTGGGTAACCCAAACAGCCGAGCAAAGGCAGTTTCTGAGTCTGGACAAAATTTATTTAATATGTGCCAAATGCTGCATTTGACACATGAAATCTTCCCAATCTCCTAACAGGTCCTATTATTTTCTCATGATTATTATAGAGATGAGGAATTCGAGATCGTGGCATTTGACTCAAGAGCCTGCATGTTTCATCAGTTTGTTCTTCTGGGTAACCCCCAGAATCCTCCTTGTTGAGACCAGAGGCACTCTCTCATTGCTGGGGGAAGGCATCAGAGCCCTTCTCCCTGTGGGATGGACACTCTCCACTGAGGAGGAGGAGGAGGTTGGGGAAGAGGAACCTTGACAATGAATGATCTTCTCAACTTATTAAATAAATATAACCTAGTGGACAGGGCCCCAGTTTGGAGCCAGTCCAGTACCATTTGAGGCTTTCTGCTGTCCACTAGGACATTTTGAGAAAGGATAATGTCAAAGATAAAACAGCCCAATTTCTGTTCCAATCTGACATAGGTTGTAGGGGAGGTGGCAGGTCCAATTTCTATTCCTCAGTTTGTCCATCTATGCAATAGTTACAATAACAGTCCCCAGCACATAGGGTTGTGGTGAGGCTTAAATAGTTTGATGTGTATAAATAGTTAGAACAGTGCTTGGCACATAGTATTTTATCAATGTTAGCCAGTAGCAGTAGTAGGTCCCTTTTGAAACCAGAATAATTAATAAGTTCCTTTTCAACAAGAGACACAATGATTAAATAAAAGTGTCTTGACTGTTATACAAGTAAGAAACATCAGAACATTCTACAAAGAAAAGCAGTAGTATCTCCTTCCATGGACAATTGTAAGAACTATTTTGGCTGAGGCAAAAAATAATAAACATTTATTTGAGTTCCAGTGGTGCAGTGGGTGGGTGCTTTGTGTGCATCATCTCATTTAGTGCTTTCATCAGCTCTGAAAAGTATTTCTATTCCCAGAGGAGGAAGCCAAGGTTAAGTGGCTTTCCCCTTATTATAAGTGCTGTATGAGTCTCTATGCCATTCTGCACCCAGTGACAGGAGATGAACAGTGTGACTTTCAGAAACTCCTTGCATCCCACAGAGTCCCATTTGGGCTTGCTCAAACCATCAACAAAATGGAGACCAGAAACTCACCGTACTCACCTCAAAGTATTTCACTTTCCTCAGTAATAAATTCTTCCAACATAACCAGCATCCAGGGCCAGTGAGCTCCAGGAGCTGACTGGCATTTCTAGGGCAGAGCCAGCTTAGACAGAGGGTCAAAAGGCATGTTATGTGTGGAGGTTTTGAGCAGGGGCAGCATTGGGCTCAGGCAAGAATCGGCATTGGCTTCATTCATAAACTGTCAATGGGGACTTGGCTGAATAATAGGATTTTCCAGTACAGTTCTTTCCCCTCTCTTCTGTAGCAGTCCAAATATCCATGCATACAGGAGGGGATAGGATATGATGTGCTTATCAGGGCACACCCAGTCAGGCTCAAGGTTCTGGCTGGGCCCATGTGGATCCAAGAGGCCATGGTCAGAGCAACCTTGCAGGACAGCTTAAGTGCTCCACTAGCCCCTGTCAGGCCAACTATAAGTTCAGGTGCTATCAGCCACACCCTTTCATCATTGTGTGTGTGGTAGGGAGGGGCAGGCATAGGAAACTTCAGGAAGTTCCCATGGGACTGTTTAAGGCTTGACTGAATGGTCCTGCCAGTCCTGACTGTCATTGAGAGTCCCCACCATTCATAGTTAACTGCAGAGGAGACCCATTGGAGCCCAGAAACACATACAGCCTGGATGAAAACATTCCCTAGAGGCAAAATGAGTTATTCAGGAAGTGCTCTCAGAAGAGAGGAGGTGAGGGAACTAAGCAAAGATGTGGTCTAGGCCAGATCAACTTCAGCTTGGTTCCACTGAGAGCCCAGGAGCATGAGTTATACCACAAATCAAGACTCAACTTGAGGCTAGGGGACTGGCCTTTTTTTGCCTCTGTGTCAGTCATTGGTTATTGGCCAGGCAAGGGATGAGGGTAATGTGCTGCTACCCTCTGAGGTCAGGTGCCTCCTATTTGGCTAAGGCCAATCTTCTAGAGAATAGGGGCAGCTGTTAGCAACCAATATTGACACCAGTTGGAAGATGTATGCACCAGCCCAGCCATGGGGATCTGAGTGGGGCACCAACATTATCCTTGTACCATGCCCATGAGAATATAGCCAGGGCACAACTCAGCCAGAGCCACATCAAGAACCAGCCTGGTGACTTTGACTCTTAAAAAACCCAGAAAGCCAAGGATCCAGGCAGCACTACATCAAGCAGTATCTGTGACAGCCTAGCCATCACTCCAAACACTCTGAAACTGCAAAGCCAAGATCTGTCCTCTTATCTCTTCCCAGTAGAATTCAGGCATGCAGGCTCCATCAAGTGTAGTCCTGGGGGCTTCTTCCCAGGCTTTCTGAAGCCAAGGCCAGCCCTGTCTGCACGCCACACAGAACACCTATCAGAGCTACTTTGTGAAAATCCAAAGCCTCTGCCCAGAGCCATTAATACAAGTTTGCTGCTGAAACACACATCTCTGCCTCAGATGCAGGAGGGACTAAATTAGGAACACAATTCTTTCTGGCAGAGGGAAAGGAGCAAGAGGTGCCAGCTCCCCAGTGATATACTACTGTTAAGGAAGTGTAGGTTTAAAGGCATTCCATAAGTTTGCCTTTGCCTGTTAATAAAGAGTCAAATAATAGAATCCAATCACCGGTCAAGATCATAATGAGGTAATGTGGTGTACTCCAAAAGATCCAGCCAGTTCTTTGAAATTCTTTTGATTGAGTTTCTGAAGTGCCACATTGTGATGAGGAAGGGAGAGTGAGGGAGAAAGAGAGACGGGAAAATGGGCATAATTAGCTAAGTAGATTAGGAGAGTCAACAAAGATTATGGTCTCAGCAGGCTGAATAGCTATGGCCTTTCTGTTTTCTTGGTGAAATAAGCAAGTGCAGTGCTGTTTTCCTGAAATACCCACAGATTGAAGATTGAACATCATAAGCAAATAAACCTATTTTCCTGGCAGGAAGCCATCCAGAAGCCTCTTGAAAGAGCTGGGCTCTGGAGTGGGCTTGAGTTTTTATTTCCAGGCTTCTGGGTCTTTGGGTGAAGAAAAAACCAGTGGCAGCTGGACAGGACTTGCTGATTATATGAGGGGGAAACAAGAGCAGGGTCACAAAGTATGTCTCTTTGATCTATGTGGGAGCCTGCACAATTCCCTCTTGTATTGTGGGATCTTTGTCACCCCCACTCAATTCCCCAAGTGGCCAGCAGATATAACCCTTGGAGGGAAGAGGCTTTTGTGCTGGCTTTGAAAGGCAGCAAAAGTGTGTGTGGCAGGGAGAGTATGATGGGAAGATTTTGTACTCTACTAGAGCCAGTCTAGAGGGGAGAAAACCTTAAGGGGCAAAGTGGTTGTGGTCACACCCAAGAAGGAGAGAAAGTGGGCACAGAACTTGGCTAAAGCTTGAGAAGGAGTATGGGTTGTTACCTGTGGTACACTGCTGACTGGCATTCTATAAGAGCACTAGAGGGGTTCTGAGGTGACTGGAGTCATATGTTTAGACAGTTTTGCTATCTCTTGATGACCATTGATGAATCATGCCCCCATAATTGTGCATTTTATTTTGGCAATGTTGCATCCAAAGGTGACTGTAAATCCAGATTGAACCTTCCCTCCTCGGCAGAACATCCATCACACATTGTCTAAGGACACTGGGTGAAGAGAAGGAAGGAGTAGGAAGTCAGATACAATGACACCAAGAAAAAAGTGGTGAGCCACACAGAGAAGAATTTTCTCCTGATCTCAGAATTCTTCAAAGCCCATTATCTTCTGCTGATAGTGTTTACATGGCTCTTGAGTTGCCCTGCAAAAGGACAGCAGGGCAGTAGAAGTGAGGACCCTGAGGTTGAAACCAGAAAAGCCAGTGTTCATGTTGTCTGTCATCTACCAGATGCAATAAGCAGACACAGGGATTGAATCTTTATGGGTACTTTATTCAGATCATCGGTGATCTGAGAAGACAGTGGGTTTGTACCCTAACAGACTTTCTTACATTCCATCATAAACAGGCCCTTTTTATAAGGAGAAGAAAGGTATGGGTAAGGGGTTTGGAATTCAGGGAAAAAATTAATGAGATAAAATCTGCATAATTCTTCCATCTGTGTCCTGGGCAGTGACCATCTCACCCTGGAGTACAGTGGCTCAGGTGCCATCTTGATTGCTTGCAGTCCTCCTGAGACACAAAGGTGGAACTTCTTATGGTTAACTGGAGTCAAGGTAGGTCATTCTTCTAGTTCCTGAAATTACTGTTTTGTTTTTTTTTTGTTGTTGTTGTTGTTGTTATTTTGTTTTTGTTTTTGTTTTTTGCCCGTTAAATTTTATCACATTTATTTAGGGTTAATTATTATTAGAAGACATGTAAAATGTGCGTGTTTGACATCTGCACTAGAACCCATTCTGCAAAATTTACTCTCCAACTTAATAAGATCGTCACACCTTTAGAATCAACAACTCATGTTTTAACTATAATTAAGTCCAGTTGAATCAGATTTTTTTTAATTGCCATTATTTTAGGAAGGTGAATGTAATAAGTGAAAAATATAATCTCATATCATAGTTTATCATATGACTTGGTCTATACAGATGTAAGGTTTTTGCAATGAATACTCGTAACTATTATCATGTGCTCTAAGAATTTTCTAGAGCAATGGCTCTTTCCAGTTACAGCAAGTCATTCTGAGGATTCAGTAGCTTTTCCCCTAGTGACTTTCAGTATAGGCTGAAAAAACAAAGCGAAACAACCAAACAGGTATCAGATTCTTTGCCAATAGGATAAAAAGTTGAATTGTTTGTTAGTTAATTTTTGCCATTAAAGAGCAATTAAGTACCTTTCCTCCTTAAATACACCTTTTTAAAAAACAGCACAGTTAAGAACTGAAGAAATGAGGGAGGGAGTGGTGGTAAACACACAGATCAGGATACAATTGTCATCTCCTGTTTCTGGAAATTGACAAGGCAACTTCAATCAGTGTGTTCACTATATTTTGGAACCATCTTGATTACTATAATAAAATTTTACCTGCCAGGTGTTTTTAAAATTTACTCAAGACATCATCATTAAAATCAATGTTTTATGTTAAATATGGTAGAGTATTCAAGAAAAAAGGGGTAAAAAAGTCTTAAAAGACTCAAATGATCTAGAGACAACTACCTTGTCTTCCTTACACCTATAATCTGAAATGTCACCATCAGTTGGATATATAGTAACAAGTGTGTGCTGTAAGTATGAAAATATTTAAAAGGTACAATGACATAAATAAGGTTTATAGAAAAGTCATGTTAAGACTGCTACGGCTAAAAATGAGAAAGCAAAAAGTACCTGAAATTTGAAGTTTTATTTCCCAGTAACCTAGTAGTAGTATTGATAAAAATGACCTGGCAGTTGAAAACAGGGGCATTAGAGTTATACCATTAACTAGATTATAGAATAATTTCTTCATAGTTAACCACAGATAGCAGATTTAAAAATGGAGCTCTGATGTTTTGACATGGTATTTTATAGAGCTACAAGTTGCTAGTTACCACCAAAGTGTATACAGGTTGAGATGGACAAATAATATTACAAATTTATGTTTAGGAGATTCATATTTTATTTCTCCAGTGACACATTTACAATTAAAGGCCTGCTTGCACACCAAAGCCAGGTCCTTTGGGTGGTTCAGTCAAGGAGGTGAGCCCCCCAGCTGGCTCACAAGAGAAGTGTCCACTCCTTGGCCCAGGTTTTGGAGTTTTGCCAGCCTTGAGCTCATCAATAATTTCTTCAATATCCTTAGGTGTAAGATCCTCATAGTAGTTGTCATTTATTTGAACCATCGGTGCATTTACACAGGCCCCTAAACATTCCACCTCTATAATAGTGAAAAGTTTGTCAGGCGTAGTCTCCCCAACCTTGATTCCAAGCTTTTTCTGAATGGCCTCCAGTATGCTGTCAGAGTTTTGAAGCATGCAAGGTGTAGTAGTGCAGACCTGAATGTGATACTTTCCAACTGGCTTTCGATTATACATTGTGTGAAAAGTTGCTACTTCATAGACTCTCATTGGAGGTACTTGTAAAACTTCTGCAGCCTTGTTCATAACCGAGATCGGCAGCCATCCATTCTGTCTTTGGGCCAAATCCAGGACTGGAAGCACAGCTGCCCGCTTTATGCCAGTCTGGATAGTTTTTTACAATTGCTTCTATTCTCTTATAGTTTTCTGGTGTGAAATCAAACGGAGTATCTGGATTATTCCCAGGTGTATCTCTATGCACGAATAAGGCTCCTCCAGCTCCATTTTGCACAGCTGTCTTATGCAAATTCCTTACACATTTTCCCCACTAGGCGGTGAAGCCTGCCACCGGGGTCTGGAGCTCTATGTACAACATGGCGGGCAACACCGTTGCTCTTTACCTGTGGCCTGAAATTACTGTTTTTTACATACATTGCTTACTAAGCTTTTTAGCTGTTACCGGAACTAAAATTTTCCAATATTTGAGTTCCTCATCAGGGTCACAGGGACCCAGGCCTATTTACTAATTCATTCACTGACAAGCATTTTCAGAGCATCTCCCACATTTCAGGCACTGTTCTAGACTGAGGATCCAATAGGGAACAGAATACATCCCATGGAAACTCTTTGGTACATATTTCTGATTAAGTATACTGCATCACTTCAGGTGAACTCCCCATCCGCTAAAGCAGACCACTCCTCAAAAACGGTCCAGAGGAGCAGCTCCAGGCCCTCAGAGCCCACCCTCCCACCCCCTGTCTACTTGGGCTAAAAGGGCAGATATCTCAAGGTATATTTCCTTTCTTTCTTGCCTCATTTGGTTTCAGGCCTGGCTCTCAAGCATTCTCTGAGTCACTGTGAGAAACAAGGTAGCAAGTTACTCTCAAACCAGGTTAAGCCACTGTGGATAATTATTAATTGGTAGGCCAGACAACAAATTAACCAGGAGGTCCCTGAGTTAACAAGATTAACAAACTGAGGATGTGACGAAGCTAGTCACAGGTACCTTTGAGAACAAGGAAAGGAGGGATGGCCACATTCATGCCATTTGCCCATGCTAAGGTTTAAACTGTCCAATTATCCCTTTATATAATCATACCAGATTGTGATTCCAAAGTACTCAGCCAATGAGGAAATGGGGGATGGATCACTCACATCAGGGGATAAATGTGTCCATCTCTCCTACTTTGGTGTACCTCCCATCAGATACCACCAGGCACCCACTTTTGCAAGAAAGTAAATAAACACCTCACTTTAGCTATATTCCTGGCCTCATTGTTACATTGGTTTTATGGACTGGAAGAGCATATTTCTCACATCACCTCAGGCAAATTGCTTCCCTTATCTTCTCAGCATTCTCCACAATAAAAATGAAGCTAATGACACCAGCTCCAGTCACATAACTGGGATTTTGTTAGGATAGTGGAACCCACAGAAGGTCTAGATGGAAAAGAACAGAGGTGTCAAACTCATTTTCACCAGGGGCCACATCATCCTTGAGGTTGCCTTTAAAGAGCTGAATGTAATTTTAGGACTGTATAAATGTAACTACTCCTTAACAGTTAAGTGAGTGGGGTAGAAACAAGGTGCTAGGCCAAAGGTGCCAGGCCAAATAAAACAAGGTGGAGGGCCAGATTCTGCCTGAGGGCCTTGTGTTTGCCACCCAGGGAGAAAAGACTTCAGGGACCATTGAGTCCAAAGCCTTCATTTGATAATAAGAAGAAACCAAGGTTAAGAGTGCTATCTAAGCAGTGTCTAAGAAAGCTCTTGGTAAATGGAACTCTGAGGATTGTAATATTATTATTGCTAGCTTTCCTTTGAGCACACTGGCTAGTCTCCCATGACCCAGACAGGGAAGGGAAGCATGTGTCATGAGTCCTTCATTTGTCCTCAAAGACCTCATTGGTCCAAGTTTCATGAAGCTGCCCCCTGCTGTGGCTACTGAACCCCACTAAATGGATGAAAGCTGTTTATTGCTTTCCTGCATGGTAGGGGAGGCTGGATTTATAGGCTAATTAAACCATAGACAGATTCCTCAGCAGTTGGCTGGGACCATAAGTGCTGTTACAACAGTAAGGGCCAGAAATGACAGATGGAGCTTTTTCAAGATTATGTTACTGACACCTCCCAAACACAGCTCCCACTCCATCCCTCAGCTTTAGGGCCATGCATTGTGAAGTGACTGCTCTGCATCAGGGAAGCTTATAGACAACTAGGGGGAAAAGCAAAAACATAGGATAGAGCAGAATTGGCTCAATCTATTGATAAATACAATAACAAGATAGCAGCATGACCCACATCCTATTCTCCTTGGAAGAATATAAACCTATTCCAGATGCTTCTCAATGAAAGAATAGGGAAGTACTTCTCAAAGTCTAACTGAGATCCTTTTTGCTGCCAAGGAACCAAAATGTTGAGAGAAAGAATAACAATAACTGTGCCAAGGAACAGAGGCAGTGTCTTGGGCAGGGCTTCTTCAGGATGATCAAACACTAGGCTGGGGCAGTTCTTTGGCCTTCAGAATGTGTATTCCTCTTTAAGCTCCCCAGTCAACAGAGAGGATTACTCTCAAAGGCACCTTTTCCTTCCTACATCTTTTAGGAAATTCATGTAGGTTAGATTAAACCAAACTCTTGATTTAACTTTGGTTTCCATGCTACCAGCAATCAATGAGAAGATAAAGGGAATGAATAATCTCATTATAACCAGTAGGGAAAATCATCTGGTTATGGAATAGGCCAAGTTGTGTTTGAGTCCCCTCTCTGCCTCTAGGCAGAGAATTTAATCTCTGGTTCCTCCACTGTAGTAAAAACAGCTAAATATTTCTTCCTTGCAGAAGTGTTGTAAAGCTCAAGAGAGATCATGCATTTGAAACAGGAAAGTGATTGGCAAAGTGAACTGTGGTTATTCAGCCACTCATCAGGGAACATGAACTCCAAGAGCAGTTAGGACCTTCTTAACCCCCAAAAAGAAATCCCTGCTCTCCTTGATAACAAATTCTTCATTGCCTTTAGAATCAGAAAGTTCACCCTAAAATCCATCCCAACTCCTACCTGTTGCTGGGTCTCTGAAGGTACAGATCCAAAAGAGTGACTGAAGGAACCAAGATGGCAGAGGAGTAAGTGGAGCTACACCAATCTCCTCCCAGCACCAACCTGAAATTACAACTTAATTGGGGAGAAATTATCCAGAATAACCAACAGAACACCAACTGGAGAGAAGCCTTATAACCACAGACAGAATAGAAGAGGCCACTTCATCGCAATGTGACTGGTAGGAAGTGTGGAGAATGAGAGGCCTGAATGGGTGGCAGCTGAAGGGATAGAGAAACATCTCAGCAACAGAGAATTCCACCTGAGAAGGGTGGGTTCTAAACCCCCAGCTGGGCTTCCTAGCATACAGCAACAAAGCTGAGAGTAAAGCAGCATCCAGTTGTAAAAAGCAAAAAGCCACTAGGTTATTGCCTTGAAAAAGACACTGAGATCTTAAAGGGACCATGCACAAAAATACATTGGCGCCTACTTACTCTGGTCTCCAGCAGAGGGAGGGCAGAGTGTCCTAGAGATGCTCAAGGAGAGTTTGGGACAGCTGCTTTGAGGAGAGAAATGAGGGAGCAGTTGAAGAGGTCCCAGTACTGACAAAATCACCCATACAGCAGGAAGACCAATCTTCTCCAAGTGGTGGTAACATGAAGGGAATTGATAGCCCTGTCCGCAGGAATTAATCTGCCCTGCCTAGCAGTGCCTAAACCTGACAGCTTATCACAGGTTAATTGTATTAACAACTGAAGGAGACAAAGACAGTGGATTTCTGGTAGTCTCCAACCCACTGACTAGGCCCAGAGGAGGATACAAATTGACTTCACCAGGGCCGGATCCAGGAAGTAAAGAAAGTACACCTCCTTAGGGCAGAGGACCACACCACAAAGACAGGAAGACAAAGCAGACCAATCTAAGAAGCACAGACAAACAAGAAGAGTCAACTAAAGTGGGGAGAGAAAGAAGCAAGCCCCCACTGAAAGGAAAGGAAGAATATCCAGAAAGAGTGATAAATGAAATAGAGACAAGCAAATTATCAGACATGAAATCCAAAATAAAAATTATAGAGAAGCTCAATAAACTCTGAGCACAAAGAAAACTACAACTTCAAGGTAACTAGGACGATCTCCAGAGAAACTACAAGAAATGTATTAAGAACTACACCAGCATTAAAAAGGACATAGAAACTATCAATAAAAGCCAGGAAGAAATGAAGAATACAATTTCTGAATTGAAGAATAGAGTAGAAGAAATCAAAAGCAGGCTAAAGAAAGCAGATAGTGCAAAAAAATGAAAAAAGACTGAAAAAGAATGAAGAGGTTTTAAGAGAACTGCAGGACAACATGAAATGTAATAATATCTGAATCATAGGGACATCAGAAGAAGAAAAGGAGCAAGGATTAGAAAACCTGTTTGAAAAAGTAATGACAGGAAACTTCCCTAAATTGAGGACAGAAAAAGTCATGAAATTGTGGAAGCACAGAGGATCCCAAGGAAAATGAACCCAAATAGGCCCACTCAAAGACACATCATAATTAAAATGGCAAATTTCAAAGACAAAGAGAGAATCCTAAAAGCAGCAAGAGAGAAATAGTTAATAACCTTATTGAAGCTCCCTTGTATGTTGTCAGCTGATTTCTCCAAAGAAACACTACAAGCCTCAAGGGAATTGCTAAAAACTTTCCAAGCAATTAAACACAAAGGCCTAGAACCAGGACTACTTTACCCAGCCATTTCATTCAAAATGGAAGGTGAAATAAGGAATTTCCCAGACAAAAGGCTAAAAGACTACAGCTCCACTAAACCAGCATTGCAAGAGATGCTAAAGGGCTTACTTTAGGAAGGTAAAGAAATAGAGAAACAAACTAGAATATAGGTACAAAGGGCAAAAATGACAATGAGTAAGTACCTATCAATAATAACCTTAAATGTAAATAGATTAAATGTACTAATGGAAAGTCATAGGGTAGCTGAATAGATAAGAATCAATTTAAACTTATGAATTCTCTAAAATAATCTTGTTATAAGTAGATCTTACTAAATAACATATAGTTCTTGTATTTTTCTTTTATCTGCATTACTGTAGGTTAAGTTTTCTTATGTTGGAATTATTTTCTAAGTTGGGGAAATCAAGTTACTTGCAATAACTTAGAAGAATTGAATGCAGTTGTGGGGGGAGTAAGAAAATGTGGATGTATATTAAATAGAATACATGCTATCTTCCCTTTTCACTGTTATAACATGTGCTTGTTTGTGGATATATAGTATATAGATGTAACTAGCAATTTATGATTTAAATTATCAACCAACTGATAGTTGCTGTTGAGAAATTAGGTTAGAAAGGATTCTGAGAGTGAAGACTAATTTGGGACAGAAGTTAACCGCTACTAAACTAAATGATTCATGTACATAAGCAATATATATTCTCATATTAGTTTTTAAATTAGATGAGATCCTTTCACGTGGATAGTGGAAATAGACATTTCTAGCATTGAGGGCCTCCAAACTGGTGATACTTGGGAAAATATGTTCATGTAAACTTCATTATTCAAATGTGAATGTACCTAATTTCTACCTCAACAGCACTCTTAAATAGTTCAATGGTTAATTTAGGACCACATACGAAGTCAACCATAAGTTCAAAAAATAGCTAGAATACTATTCCACAAAATTATTTAAATCCTAGGGTTTTTTTTTTTTTCACCTTAAATTAGTAGGTAAAATTTCTACTCTGTGGGGACCAGCTGAGTGCTGCAGGAGCCATTATTTCTGAAGGGTTTAACTGGTGAAGCATGTGTAGAGGAGAAACAAAAAGTATTGAGAAAAATGGGACCTCTGCATGGGGGAAAAATCAATCTACTCTCTAGGATGGAAAACTCTAAGAAGAATAAGTTGATTTTCAGTAGCTGAAAATAAAGTTGAGTTGTATTATTGAAGAGGATAGGACCTGACTCAGAAACCAAATTCGTTTTTTACTGTGGGTTTGGCACTGTCTCTAGGACAGCTTCCATAAAAGTGAGTTCTACAATACACCATTTCTGTGATATATTTCACAAAAATAGCATTCCAGAGTAAAATAAGTTTTAAATAAAAATTCTTGATTTATTATAATATACCTAAAATATTATTATTTAACATGCAATAATTATATAAGTTATGGACATATGTTAAATGTTTTGTATTAACTCTTCAAAACCAGTATGTACTTTAAATATTTGTAAAAATATGCATATACATAAATGTACGTGTCCATGTGTTTGGTAATATTGCAATTGATATTACTTTAGAAAGTAATTCTTTAAACAAATGAATTAACATAAGCATATTTCAATAATGAAAACTTTGTATTACTATGATTTTGAGAGGCTGACAGTTAGAAGGCAGTAATTGAATGGTGAATTGTCTAGATGTGAAAGGGGAAAAAAAAGAAGTAAACATTGGTAGTTACAGAATAAACAGGGAGATGTTAAGAAAAAATAAAGGAAATGGAGAAGCCACAGAACTTACAAAAATGATACGTGGACATGAACTAAGAGAATATTGCCAAAGGGAAGGGTGTGCTGGGTAGAGGTGGCAAAGAGGAAAAAATTGGTACAACTATAGTAATAAAATCAATAAAATACATTTTGAAAAAGAGTTACTATGAGATGGAGGGCCTGGTGTTCAGGGAAAGCCTAGCTCCCACCACCCTGCAGCTAGAAAGATACTATAAATCTGGCCAGGCTATTTAACTTTCCTCATGGCCACCCATGTTCTTCAAAACCTACACAGGGTCACTGGCCTATCTGGACTTTCAATTTAAGCACTGACATGATGCAATTTGACAGCCTTGTCCCCTGCTGCCAAACTGAGCTGCTGCCAGACTGATACTGGGGAAGGGACAGGGACAGGGATTGGTAGCTGTGTGTCACCCTGGTTGTGGCCTAGGGAAGGTTGGTGGGACCTGAGGGGCTGAAAAGTGTTAAAAGATAGAAAAGCTGTAGAACAGGTATATAAGAAGTCTTCCCCACTTTCCCCTTTTATCACCTGCCACCTATACCCACCTCACACACCTCAGACCCTGAGATCAGTTACAGCTTTTTGAGAGCTGCCACCACTGAGCTTTAAGTAGAACATCACCCCACTGAGGCCTCATCTACCATGTTATGCCTTTTGACAGCCCTCTTCAGTTCTCCCAAAGAGAATAAGAAAATTTAGCATTTGGAGAGCCCCTATTTTATGCTGAGGGCTATACTAGGCACTTATGTCATCTCATTGAATCCTTAGAGCCATAATGCCAATTTCACACTACAATGAAAGTTTAGCACTAGTCACAAAGTGTGGGCAAAATTTGCAGTGTCTTTAGACAGGTAAGAGAAGAGGATTTTACTTTCCCCAGGCTAAAGGTGATTGGTGACTCAAATATTGGAAAATTTTAGTTTCAGGCAACAGCTAATAAGCTTAGTAGTCAATGTATGTAAAAAGCTATTCTTTTGGGAACTGGAGGAATGACCCACCTTGGTTCCAGGACACAGAGACTTCCAACCAGGACACAAATGAAAGAATGCTGCAGCTTTAATCTCATTAACTTTCCCCCTAAACTTCAAACCCCTTACCTATGCAGTTTATAATGTAATGTTAAGACAGTCTGTTAGGATGCAAACCCACTGTCTTCTCAGATTGCCCACCATATGAATAATAAAGCACCCGTAAAAATTCAATCCCTATCTCTGTTTGTTGGGTTTGGTAGGTGACAGGCTGCATGAACACCAGCTTTTCCAGTTTTGTATTTTGGCAACCCTGCTGAGACAGACTCTGGGACTCTGTGGTAAGTCTGGGTATTTGGCAGGGAGTCATCATGGAAGTTGGACAAAAAGTCTTACCTAGAAACTTTCATGAGTTTACATAATTAGTATTTATGATTAAAAGTAAATAAATTAATGGTCCAGAGTAAAGAGAATTTGCCTGTGACAGACAACAGAAGTTCAAAGCAGAGGGATCAGAAAGATCTAGATATTATGGCTGCTCTGAGCCTGGTCAGGGTTCCCATGGCCCCTCTAACCTTGGGGGACGTTTCTCTTTACCTGGCTACAGGAACTAGGGAAAGTAAGCCTGAACTGGTCTCACCATCAGGAGACTAAATTTGGTGGAGGAAGAACCTATACCAGGGCAGGGCAATACCCTTTTGTGAAAACTTCCAGTGGGAGTAGGGCCAGACAGCAGCCCACTGGATATTGGACACATACTCTGTTTTGTAAATCAGATCTGTTAAATTGGAAAAGTCTGAAAGAAAGAGAGTATATCCCTTAAGAATGGAAAAAGGAGTGGACCCAGGCTTTTAAGTCCCTAAAGACATACCTGACTTCTACATTAGCCTTAGGGCTTCCAAACCTACTAAAGCCCTCTCAGTTATACCTTCATGAAGGCAGGGTGTTATCTTAGGAGTTCTTACCCAAATGCCTACTGACATTTCACAACCCATTGCTTATTTGTGAAGAAAACTATGTCATATTGTCTAGGGATAGCTAGCCTGCTTGAGAGCTGTCCCAGCCACCTACAAGCTCTTACAGGAAGAGGAAAATGGTGACAGCCTATCACCATTTATGCACCCCACCAAGTGTTGAGCTTGCTGGATCAAAAGGGAAATTTGTAGCTCGTTACTGGAAGAATGGGCAGATACAAAGCAATTCTCAACAATCACAATGTCTCCCTGAAAACTGTAAGTTAAATCTTGCCTCTAAACCTGGAGCCTGACTTGACTGCACTAATATATGACTGTGCTGAGATAATTGATGAAGTTTATTCTAGTAGAATTGATTTATAGGACCATCCTTTATAAGAGGCAGACTGGATTCTATATGCAGACAGAAGCAGTTATATGGATGAAGGAAACAAAAGGCTGGGCATGCAATTGTGACTCTTTAAGGAACATTAGAGGCCAAGGCCTTACTGCTGGGAACCTCTGCTCGGAAAACTGAACTGACTGCATTGACAAGGGCATTGAAATTGTCACATGAAACAAAGTGGATGTGTACTCAAGGTAAGCTTTCCTAGTGGTTCTATCTGGAAGTAAAAAGAACCATTAATCTCCAATAAAAAGGAGATTAAGCATGTAGCAGAAATTTTAAAATTATTAGAAACTGATACAGGTGGCAGTTATGCACTGCCCTGGACATCAGAAAGAAGACACTGAAGTGACTAGGGGAAACAATCGGCCAATTGGGCAGCAAAAGAGGCTGCCTTTAGTACCTGTTTTAGACTTATCACAATTTGACCCTGAATATTTGACTGCAGACACAGAGAAAGCTGAAAGCTGGGATTTTGATGAAGAAGGAGCCAATAGTGGAGTAAGAAGGAATAAGAAAGGAGTTATTATTGCTTCCTGAATATTTAGTACAGCTAGTCATGAAACATTTGTATGAGGCCACTCACTATATAAGGGACTCATTAACCATGTATATTAAACTGTAGCTCACAAGTCCTGGAATTTCTAAAGCCATATGAAAATTAATTTCTAGATGTATTGTGTACCATAAGAACAACCTCAAGACAGATCCCTATCAGGACAAAAATGTGAAACAATACTAAGGAGATTGTCCACTTGAGGACTGGCAAGTAGACTTTATCCAGATGCCAAGGGCCCAAAGATGAAAATATTTGCTAGTCTTTGTTGACACCTTTTCAGAATGGGTAGAAGCCTATCCCACTAAACCTGAGAAATCCTTGGAGGTAGTGAAAGCCTTACTGAAGGAAATAATCCCCCACTTTGGCCTCCCTGGCAGCATACAGAGTGATGATAGACTTGCTTTTGTTTCAGAAATTACACAGAAAGTTAGTGAATTTTAGGAACTAAGTTGAGACTCCACATAGCATGGAGACCTCAGGCTCCTGGGAAGGTAGAGGAGATGAATCACACCTTGAAGAAACACATAGCCAAGCTATGTCAAAAAGCTCATCTCCATTGGGATCAAGCTTCACCTATTGCCCCACCTCAGAATAAGGCTGGCTCCTCAAAGTGGGAAGTCAATTGAGTCCTTATGAAATTGTGTACAGATGACCATTTCCAGCGATGATTGGGGTGGGAGATATGTATGTAGATCAAGAAGTGAAGATAATGAAAATGTACCATATTCAAGTCAAAACTTTATCTGTAATTAATGACCTTGCTTGTTTGTATTAGAGGCCTTTCCTCTACAGGTTTATTACATTTCTTTGAGCCTGGAAATAAGAACTGGAAGATGGGATCTCCAGAGAGCCATCCAGAAGAAGAATAAACTGGACCCTGGGACATGCTTCTCACCACCTCAAGTGCAGTGAAATTGGCAGAAATAATATCCTGGATTCATTACACCAGAGTATAGAAAGCACAAGATGAACAATGGATTGCCAAGCCTCAAGAAGACCTGAAAGTTGTTTCCAAAAATAATGATTTATATTATTTTCATCATTTTTTGTTTAACCTCATATTATAGGGAACTTGTTCCTTTCAAATGAGATGAAAATATTTGGATATATTTAGAAAAAATATTTTAAACATCTCTGGATTTTGTCTTCCAGGAGGAACTTACATTGAACAAACTGTCAAGGTATTTGTATTCCCCCTAGAAAGCCTTCAAAATTATATTTCATTTAAGCATATCAATGAGAAAATAACTTACTCTGACATTTTAAATTGGGAATCTGTGGTAACTCTAAAAGACAGGGAAATGTTTTCCTTAAAGGTTACTAATGTAGCCCAGCTGAAGAGTGTGAACTTTTTGTCAAATGTGCTGAAAACTGTTTAGTGCTTTATCATAGCATGTTGTTGCATAAAATGTGCCCCGCTATGTGGATCTGCAATTAAATGTATTTTTAATGCTAAGAAATGTGCTCAACAACAAAATGAGAATTTCCAAATGAAATTGATCTCACAGAAATAAGATAGCTTGAACTAACAGTGGGGGAATGATGGGGGGCTCAAATATTGGAAATTTTTAGTTTCAGGTAATAGCTTAGTAATCAATGTATGTAAAAAGCTATTCTTTTAGGAACTGGAGGAATGACCTAGCTTGGCTCCCAGGTAAAAGGACTTCCTCCCAGGACACAAAGACCTGCACCCAGAAAACACATCAAAGAATGCTGCTGCTTTTACCTCATTAACATTTTTCTGAATTCCAAACCACTTACTTATGCCTTTCTTCTTCTTATAAAAAGGGCCATTTATTCTATAATGCAAGACAGTTGCAAGACAGTCTGTTAGGGTGCAAGCCTGCTGTCTACTCAGATCACTGACCATCTGAATAAAGCACCCATAAAGATTCAATCCCTTTCTCTGCTTATTAGATCTGGTAGATGCCAGGCACCATGAACACTGGCTTTTCCAGTTTCAAAGGGACTGCATAAGAAGCAGTTATGGGCACTAAGAGAGTATCTTTTGTGACAGAATGTAGTTCTGCCCTTGACTGAGAGGCAAACCAGCTTGTGGGGATCCTACAGAAAAGGAGTTAAGAAAATATAACCCCTCCCCCTCAATTTGACTATTCCCCTATAATTTGTTTTTTTGCTACTGCCATCCACTGGCCCAACCTAATCAGGGGCCAGAGATCAAGGAAGCTCATCAATGCTGTGTAAGTGGGTAAGCCTGAGGGTGGAGGTAAAGCAGTGTGGGGAAGGCTTAGGGTAGATCTGGAGAGGCAAACAGCAGGTGGTCAGCAGACAAGAGTAGGGAAATGATCCCTGCTTACTAGTGCCCAGAGTCAGCAACTGATTACAGAGCTGATCCTAAGTCCAAGTCCTCTCTAATGTATTTTGTCTAATGTCTTATCTCCAAGAGAGTAGAACAGGATGTAAAGGATTATGGACCACAGCATTCTCTTAATTCACTTGGTGTGACTTTCCAGCTCCTGACAGCTCCCCAGCCTGTGATACTCTAGTCGTCCCTCAGATCTCCATTAGGTATGGATTTTAACCCAAGTCAACCATCAACTGGCTTCTGGCCTTGATAAATCCCTTAGGCTTCTCTGGGCTTTAATTCTTACATTTGAGGGGGATAAAAGCCATGATTTTGTTCCTGTTTTTATTTCAAATATTTTTAAATATATTTTATTTATTTTGCTATTACAGTTGTCCCAATTTTCCCCCTTTACCCCCCACCCCCAATTAGTATCCCATTTCCTCTGGCAATGCCCCCCTTAGTTCATGTCCATGTGTCATGCATATAAGTTCTTTGGCTTCTCCATTTCCTTTATTTTTCTTCACACCCCTCTGTCTATTTTGTAACTACTAATATGTACTTTTTTTTTTCCTTTCACATCCAGACAATTAACCATTTAATTACTGCCTTCTGTCAGCTTCTCAAATCATATTAATACAAAGTTTTGTTTTCATTATTTCAAAGTGCCTACATTAATTCGTTTCAAAAATTTCTCTTTTACATAATATGAATTACAATATTCCCAAACACATGCAAAAATACATTTACATACATATATATTTTTAAACATAAAGTACACATTGGATTTTGTAAATACAAAAATTTAAAATATGCCAATAGTTTATATAACTATTACATGTTAAATGATAGTATTTTAGATATATTGTAGCAAATTAAGCAGGTTTTTTCTCCCATAATACTTATTTTACTCCAGAATGCTATTTTTGTAAAATATATCACAGAAATGGTATATTACAGAACTCACTTTTGAGAAAGTTGTCCTAGAGACAGTGCCAAACCCATAGTAAAAAATGAATTTGGTTTTTGAGTCAAATCCTCCCCCCTCCAATAATACAGCTCAACTTTATTTTGAGCTACTGGAACTACAACTTACTCTTTTTAAAGTTTTTCATCTTAAATAGTAGATTGATTGATTGATTGATTGTGTACAATTCTTACTTCTTTCAGTACCCTCTGATTTTCCTCTACATGTGTTTTACACGTTGAAGCCTTCAGAAATAATGGCACTTGCAGTGCTCAGCTGGGCCCCAGAGTAGAAATTATTATGTCTACTAAGTTGAGGTAAAAAAATTAAAATCCCTATAATTTAAATAATTCTGTTAAATAGTATTCTAGCTATTTTTTTAAAATTGTGATTGACTTCCTATGTGATCCTAAACTAACCCCTGAACTATTTAAAAGTCTGTTGAGGTAGAGATTAGGTATGTTTGCATTTCAATAATAAAGTTTACTATAGCACTAATTCCTTTTCACAAGTATGCCCAGTTTGGAGGCCTTCATAACTGGAAATGTGTATTTCCACAATCTATTTGAAAGGAATCTCATCTAATATACATGCTAATATGAGAATATATATTGCGTACATACACAAATCATATAGTTTAGTAGTTTGTAACTTCCATCCAATTTGGACTTCATTCTCAGCATTTTTTCTAACCTAAAGATTGACTAATGTCACAATACACCAATGACTAATTGGTTACTATTTAAAACATAAATTGCTAACAAAATCTATATATTACACACCCACAAATAAGCACATATTTTGTAACAGTGAATAAGAAAGATAGCATGTATTCTATGTAATATACATCCACATTTTCTTATTTTTTCTTCTTCCTTAACTGCATTTGATTTTTCTGAGTTATTGCAAGTAACCAGATTTTCCCATATTGTGAAATAATTCCAATCTAAGAAAATTTAACCTGCAGTAATGCAGATACAAGTAATATACAAAATTATACCTTATTTAGTAAAATCTATTTATAACAAAATCATTTTAAAGCATTCATAACTTAAAGTTGGTTCTTATCCATTCAGCTACCCTAAGCCTTTTGATTGGTGCACTTAATCCATTTACCTTTAAGGTTATTATTAATGGATACTTATTGCCATTTTTCCCTTTTGTACTTGTGTTTCTTTCTGTCTCTTTCTGTTTCTTCATCTTTTTAAAGCAGACCTTTTAACATTTCTTGCAATTCTGGAGATGTATTCTTTTAGCCTTCTTTTGTCTGGGAAGCTCCTTATTTCACCTTTCATTTTGAATGACAGCCTTGCTGGGTAGAGTATTCTTGTTTGCAGACCTTTGTTTCTCATTGCTTAAAATAATTTTTGCCATTCCCTTCTAGCTTATTGTGTTTCTGTTGAGAAATAAGCTGATAACCTCATGGGAGTCCCCTTGCATGTTATTAGCTGTTTCTCTCTTGCTGCTTTTAGGATTCTCTCCTTGTTTTTGAAATTTGCCATTTTCATTATGATGTTTCTTGGAGTGGGCCTGTTTGGGTTCATCTTCCTTGGGACCCTCTGTACTTCCTGAGCTTGCATGACTATTTCTCTCCTCAAGTTAGGGAAGTTTTCTGTAATTGCTTTTTCAAACAGGTCTTCTATCCCTTGCTCCTCCTCTTCTCCTTCTGGTATCCCTATGATACGGATGTTATTATGCTTCATGATGTCCTGCAGCTCTCTTAAAAAGTCTTCATTCTTTTTCAGTCTTTTTTCATTTTGTTTCACTGGCTGGGAATTTTTCTCTACATTGACCTCCAGGTCCATGATCCAATCCTCTGCTTTCTCTAGCCTTCTTTTGATTTCTTCTACTGTGTTCTTCAGTTTAGAAATTGTATTCTTCATTTCCTCCTGGCTCTTATTGATGGTTTCTATGTCCTTTTTAATGCTGGTGTAGTTCTCAGTAAGTTCCATGTAGCTTCCCTGGAGTTCTTTGTAGTTCCCCTGGAGTTCTTTGTAGTTTTCTTTGAACTCACTGAGCTCATTGAGCTTCTTCTCTACCATCATTATTTTGAATTCCATTTCTGATAGGGTGCTTGCCTCTATTTCATTTTGTACTCTTCCTGGGGATTCCTCCTTTCCTTTCTCTGAGGGTTTATTTCTTTGTCTTCCTATTTTAAGTGGCTCTTGTTTGTTTCTGCTTCTTGAATTGGTCTGCTTTGACCTACTGTCTTAGTGGTGTGAACTTCTGTGGTGTAGAGGTGCACTTTTTTTACTTCCTGGTTTTGTGCTTGGTGACCTCAGCTCATGTCCCAATCTGGGCCTTGTCAGCCAGGTGGAGACTACCAGAGATCCACTGTCTTTGTCTCCTTGAGTTGTTAATCCAACCAGTCTGTGATCAGTGGTCAGTTTTAAGCACCTCTGGGTGAGGCAGATGAAGTCAGCTGTTAATCCAATCAACCTGTAATCTGAGGTCAGGTTTAGGCACTGCTGGGTTGGGGGGATTAATTCCTATGGATGGAGCTGTGCCTTCCCTTTTGAAGAAGAGTGGTCTGCTGGCTGTTTGGGAAATAGATCTGCACTGGACTCACAGGCTGCTCCCTCAACTCTCCCCCTAGAGCCTGACCCAAACTTTGCTGAAGCACCTCTAGTCCACTCTGCCCTTTCTCTGCTGAAGCCAGCGTAGGTGGGTGCCACTGTATTTTTTATTTGTGGTCCTTTTAAGAACTCAGTGCCTCTTTCAAGCTGGCTAAACCTAGTGGCTTTTTGCTTTTCATAGCTGGGTGCTGTTTTACTCTCAGCTTTGTTGCTATAGGTTAGGAAGCCCAGTTGGGGGTTTAGATCCCACCCTTCTTAGCTGGAACAACCAGCTGCTGAGGTGTTTCTCCACCCCTTCAGCTGCTGCCCATGGGAGTGCCGCCAGCACTTTTGCATCTCCACACTTCTACCAGTCACGTTGTGATGAAGCAGCCTCTTCTGTTCTGTCCATGATAATAAGGCTTCTCTCCAGTTGGTGTTATGTTGATCATTCTGGATGATTTCTCCCCAATTAAGTTGTAATTCCCATTTGGTGTTGGGAGGAGATTGGTGTAGCTCCACTTATTCCTTTGCTATCTTGGTTCTCTCATTATAAATATTTTTAAAGGGTAAAAATAAGATAATATCTTACATCAACCAACAAATGCAAAATGTAAACCTTTCTTTAATTTAATAAATGTTTATGACACAACCTACTATATGCAGGCATTGTTCCTAGTGCTGGAGATATAATAGCCAATGCAATAGGCCAAACTCTGCCTTCATGAAGATTATATTCCAGTTGGGGGAAGGAGACAATGAATACATAATAACTAGGTTAGTGCTGTGGGGGAAAAAAGAAGCTGAACACAGTGTAGGGAATGCTAGAAGTGAGAGTTGCAGTTACATAGAGGGTCATTGAGGAAGTCCTCAGGATAAGAAAGCGTTTGAACAAAAGCCTGAAGGAAGTAAGAAAAAAAGTATGACCACTCAGGAAGGGGAAACAATGGTTGCAAAGGCTCTATGTTTGAAGCTCATTGGGCATGTTGGAGAAAAAGCATGGAGGACAACCTGGATAGGAAAGAGTGACTAAGATGGAAAAATTAGGCACCACTCTGCTATGTTAATAAATGGAATGACAGCAAGAGTGAAAGCAGGAAGAACTGTTAGAGGCTATTGCAATAATCTAGATAAGAGACAATAGCTTGGACTAGCTGGAGCTATAAGGAGAAATTAGATATTAATAAAACAAAAGGATCTATTGATGGATTGAGTTCAAGATATGAAAGACAAAAATAAGTTAAAATAAATTTCAAGTTTTTTGGCCTGAGCAACTAGAAAATGGTGTAGCTATTTGCAGAGTTGGGAAAGATTGTGGGTTGTCAGCTTTGAGAGGCAAAATCAGAAATTCTGTTCGAGACATGGTAAGTGGATATTGAATGTAAGTTGTATGAGTCTGGAATCAGGAGCAAGACTAATTAACTTTATATACTTGGGAGCGTTCAGCATATAGATGGAATAAGAAATAAAAGAAGGGTGAAAGAGAAAAAACATCATTTTGAGATAATATGATTATTACTTAGGAAATATAAAACAATAAAATGACAGTGTTAAATAAAAAGATTTCAGTGCAACAGTGGAATATCAGAGCTTTCCTTCATGTCAATTTAAAAAATAGAAAAACAAAACAAATAACAAGTGCCTC
Organism: Noctilio leporinus; assembly: GCA_004026585.1. NCBI lineage: Eukaryota > Metazoa > Chordata > Mammalia > Chiroptera > Noctilionidae > Noctilio > Noctilio leporinus. Next base: position 26,083 of record PVIW01009321.1, read on the forward strand.
TTTTCCAAAGAACAAGCCCATAAGATATGAATAAGACATTTATGGAAAAACTATAAATCGTACTGAGGACCTAATAAGTGGAGAGGCACAGCTCATGTTTCTAAACTCTCTTGGTGTCTCAGCATTGTAAAGATGTCGATTCTCCCACAATTGAAAGTAAACCTGTCAAAATCTCAACAGAACTTCATAAAACTTGATCAACTAAATTTAAATTCATCTAGAAGAAGGAAAAAAAATAAGAATAGCCAGGAAATTGTTGAAGGAAAAGTAAAATGAAGAGGGATCTATTCTTCCAGCATAAAATATAATTACATACCAGACCCAAAAAGATGAAATTTATTTATAAAAATTGCATATTTATTTTTACATGTTTAAGCTTCAGTCACCTTCAAAGTACTGTTCATTTGATGCAATATACCTTTTGAGATGTTTTTTTCACTGCTCAAAACAGTTTTTGAAGCCATTGATTTTTATTCCTTTTAATGCTTCTGCCATTTTTATGTTCATTTCTTCCAAATTGGCAAAACACTTCCCTTTGAGGACTTTTTTTCACCTGGGGAAACAAACAAACAAAAAAAATTAAGTCCCTCAGGGCAGAATCAAGTGAATAGGGAGGGAAGGGCGTGGGCATCATGCCACTTTTGGCCAAAAACTGCTGAACAGTGCTGTGTGGGCAGGTGCACTCATAAATCACCCATAAAAAATGGGCAAATGCCTTGAAAGTTCAAAAAGAAAAGAATTCACTGAAGCTGAATGCAGTCATGACTATGCCAGCTGATACACTGATACAGATGGGTTACTGGAATATTTTCCTAGCGGGGAGAAGCCTGTATTCAAGGGGCCCAGCTTCTAGAAGATAATTCCATTTTGGGGGGTTCCCCCCTCATAAGCCATAGTCATCAAAACAGCAAGATGCTTGCCTAAGAATGGACAAGCAGATAATACTAAAGAGACCCTGTGTGCCTGCCCCTCTTTGCCTCAGTGAGAGCTTGCCTTAAACTTAGAGAATTTTGTGTTCTGAGTCCAAGGGCCTCATCTGCAGAATCCACCAGCAGCACATTGGCAGCCTGAAGCCTGGGGTGGGAGACAGATGGGCTCAGACCCTCTCAAGCAGCAAAAAGTCAGTGAGGTTGAACTTTACATTTACTTACCACACTTTCTAGATCTTTGCTATCATCTAACTCCCACTTCTAACTGAATCCCCTGTCTCATTTTGCCAATTTTACCACCCAAAATCATTTTTTTTCTCACACTGCTAGCACATGTGCATGCCAGTATAGCCAGCCTTCTGCCAAAGCCTGCTTTATTTATTTTTCTCCCCTATCCAAAAGTGTCCTAACATGGAGGAGAATTAAAAGAAGGAGTGGCCTGGAAGGAGTTAAACATACTGACTAAATATTTTAAATTCTTAATTTCTGGAGCAAATTTGAGGGCTAAGCTGCACATATAATCTGAAACTGTATTTTAATTCAAAGATAATTTCTTTTGACTTTTGAATGAATTGAGTGTCTTTCCAAATGCAAATGAAAGACAATCCAGACAATTGTCTGGATTGTCTAGGAATTACGAACATTTAAAATAAAATTTAAAATGAATTTTGAATAGAAAATAAATAATAAACAAAAGAATAAAGTCACAACTCAAAGGCTAATTTTCCAATGATTCTTTTCTCACCCTTGTTTGGATCCCTTCATCCTGGGAGGGAACTTCAGCAAAGAATCATGTAAAGTAAAGAAAGGACCTAAATGGATGTGTCATCTTTCTCTCCTGGTACCTGACTTATATTCTAATGACGTTAAAAATGTGCTGTAGCTTGATTAGGAAGAAGTCTGAAGTCTCCCTTTCCTCCCTTGCTGATTTCTGAGTTACACAGATAAGGCAGACTGGTACTTGAAGACCAGAAGCCGTAGCAGCTATCTTCAGGAATTTCTGAAAACCCTACCTCTTTCACCTCCTTGGGATGGTGTGTTTCCAGGCTTCACCAGAGCACACCAATAGAATACAATATCATCTGCCATTGCTGGAACTATGTTTGATAGATACAAACAGAAAGCAACTTCATTTTTTATTCTATTACAGCCCCTTCATGCACATTCTTTCCTGATAATTAGAGAACTTTTAGAAAAATCTCATAGCTTTTGGGCTAAATCTCAGATTTAAAAAAAAAACACAGAACAATATCATACTAGAGCCTCCAATTCTTATTCTATATGAAACCCCCATCCCTAGATTATGTGTGCTCAAGTTGGAGTCCTGAGGAGTAGGGAACAGGAGCAGTCAGTGCGTCCCTGTGTTCTTAATCTACCTCTTCCTCTACTCATTGACTGTTGGTTGAACCACCCCCCCGCAAGGTCATATAAGGTAGAGATAGGGTAGAAAGAAAAGATAGGAAGGTCTTACTTGACATAAAAGATAGTAATATGGCATCCGTGCCTTCTGAGCATGACAGACTCCAAATGCCTTTCTTTCGACAAGGGTTCATGTGCATTTTCTCATCTATAATTCCTCTGATATGGGTGACACCTCCTCTACTAGCTGTTTATGATCTTGACTTCCTCTAGCCCACAACTTAAGGTACACCCACCTGGCATCCCTCTGTGAGGTCCACATCAACCTAAAAGAGGTAAGCTCGCTTCATGTCCTGCCAAACTCTAGGAGGGGGAAATTTGAGGCCACCTTATCTCTCTCTAACCAGCTTCCTCAGTCCCAACCAGCCACTATGGAGTGGTTCTCTTCAACTCCCTCCATTGGTTTAAATGGAAGGAATTGACCCTTCCTCTTACTTATAGTAGGAGGTAGGCTGTCATCCTACTGACAGTTCTCTCTAGAGGAAGTCTCCCAGGGACCTTGCCAACTTCTCTTCACCTTATTTTTACACCCTTTGAGGTGGATGAGAAACTAAGGGTTACACAACCAGTTTCATACACCTTTACACTGGGTGGAGGAACAGGCATAGTTCTCAATCACACCCTACTTCACAGGGGACTTTACCCAAATTAACCCTCACCTGAAGTATGTGAACATCAAACTCAGAGTCATTCATTCATTCATCCATGAACATTCTTTGAGCATTTAGCACAGGTTGCCATGACAAAATACCATAGATTGGGGAGTTTCAACAATAGAAATTAATTTCTCACAGTTATCAAGTCTGGAAAAATTAAGATCAAAAAGCCAGCAAGGTATGTTTTATTCCAAGACCTCTTCTCTTGGCTTTCAGAGGGGGTGCCATCTTGCTCTGTGCTCACATGCTAGGGAGAGGGAGAGATAATCTCCATGAGGCCCCATTCTCATTACCTCATCCAGCCCTAATCATCTCCCAAAGACCTCAGCTCCAAATACCATAATGTTAGGCTTCAACATATTAATTATGGGTGGGGCAGAGGTATTGAACACAAACATTTAGTCCAAAAGGAGCATTTGCTGCCTGTTAGGCCCTACGCTGGGCACTGAAGAAAAGAGCATTCACAAAACATGTTAGTTGGAGAAGAAAGACCAATGTATAGATAAATAATTGCACCACAATATGAGAAATTCAAAGTGACAGCCTGGAGGAAGGGTTGATGGAGGCAGCTAACCCAAATATGCATCCCTACAAAGGGCTGCACGGATGTAGGGGAACTCCAGTGTGCGCAAAGCATGGGTAGGAGTCTAGCAGACCTGTGGATGTTACTCACCAGACCTGTGGATGTTACTCACCAGCCTTGCTCCTCATGGAGCAAATACCTGCTTTTTGGTAGGAACATATGCCCAGCCAGTGTGGGCATCCATGGTGAGCTTTAATTGATGCTGATTGAACACCTGGCACTTGGCTGGCCTGAACCAAAGGTTTTCCATGCTTTCCCAACAAACCTGCAAATAGGAAACTGTACTTCTATTTTGTAGATAAACTGAGGTTGAAATACAGAAATTAGTCTCTGTATACAGGAAGTATATATACATGCACAGCCAAAGCGAAAGCTGCATGCTGTTTGGAAAAACAAATCCCTAAGCATGAGCTCCCAGCACTTATAGGTTTCCCAGCATGCAGGTGCTTTTATTCAAAATGCCATGTTGAAGTTTGTCTAACTCCAGGTTCTTTGCATTTTGTTTAGAGGCCAAGATAAAAATGGATTTATTATCCCATCTGCAGTCCCTCAAGTAAAAGTGGTTTTTGAATCAGGCAACACAATCTACCCAGACCTTTTTATTTCTATTTAAAAAACTCTGAAGGCAAATTTACCAGGATATGCTTGTGACTGTTTGAAAAGCAGAAAGTCTTCTTTTATCTTTGAATTTATTTAGAGGTGCAGTACAGTGACAGCAGGAAATATTTTCCCAATGCATTGAGTTGGAAGGACTGTGGGAGACAAAGCAGCAAACAGGTGCTCCCTTGTCCCTAAAAATGAGTGGGGTACTGACACTAACAGGTCCCAGCCTGCTGAGGCCACCAGCAGACATGCTCTATCTCCCAAAGTAGCAAGCTAGGTCTCTCCTGGCTTCTTTTCTATTACAGAAGAAGAAAGAGAAATCTGGAGGATTCTATGGGGACATGAACTAAGTGAGTAAGAGGGAACACATCCAGACTTTATGTTTCCAAAAATCTGCTACATACAAAACAGGGCCTAAGGACAATTCTGACTTTATCATCTTTCCTGGAAATTTTAGAGTAAAACACCTGTTTCTCTGGGTGGCTATCATGTTAGTCTTCACAGGAGATATCTTTTGACATTTTTATGGAAACCCTATCCAAGGAGCCTCTAGGCACTGTTATAATCTTTTTCTAAAATTTATTTTATTTTTAGTTTTTTAAAAGATTTTATTTTTCTAGAGAGGGGAAGGGAGAGAGAAAGAGAAGGAGAAAAACATCAACGTGTGAGAGAAGCATCAATCAGTTGCATCTTGTAGCCCAGTCAGATGCTTCAGTCTGCAGGTCCGTTCTCAACCCACATGCCAGTCATGGCTAGTTGGGCATAACTTTAATAAAATATATGAAGTAAACATTCACTAAAATTTACAAATATTACTGAGAAACTAAAGCTCTAACTATACAGGAAGATGTGCCATGTTCAGAAAAGGGGGGGGGGGATGAAATAATTGTAATGATCAATCAATAAATTAAGAAATTAAAATGGCATCATATCTTTTTTTAAATAGCACTTCTCCCCTAAATTGATATATATATATATATATATATAGATATATATATATATATATCAATTGATAAATACAATCAATGTAATCCGATCAAATCCCTGCAGACTTTTTTTCATTTAGAATTTGAAAAGCTGATTGTAAAGTATGATGGAAATGCAAAGGAACTAGAATAAACCAAAAGAGTTTTGAAATGAAAATAAAGTTTGGAAGACTTGGGCTTAATTGACAGTAACAATAGAAGATAAGACAGAAACATCAATGGAATAGGATAAAGAATACAGAAGTAGATTCTGGTCTATTAGGATTATGGACAGATTTTTCCTAATTTAATTTTATTTTTAGAGAGAAGGGGAGGGATGGAGAAAGACAGGGAGAGAGACAGGAATGTGTGGTTGCCTCTCATGCATCCCCAATTGGGGACATGACCCGCAACCCAGGAATGTGCCACAACTGGGAACTGAACCCAGCGCCCTCTGGTTCACAGGCAGCTGCTCCCTACACTGAGCCAGCCAGGGCTATAGACAGAGTTTTAAAGGTATAGTGTGATAACTGTGATGACAGGTCACAGTGAAGGCTGCTGGGACTTGTAGACTGTGATGGACTCTGTTACTGACACAATAGTCACCTCCATTCCCCTATTCCTTCCACTGTGGAAGCTCAAAGACAGATGTTTGCTTTTCTAGTTCTTTAGCTATGGGTGCCCCAGTAAGCCAGTTCAGTTTGTTTAAGTATGGCTAAGGTGACCAGGGCTGGGGCTTCTAGTAAGCCTATTGTCACCTAATAAAAAGAGAGCTTGCTACTAGATAGCCTCTTTTCCTTCCACTTTTGCCCCCTTCTTTAACTTTATTTTTTATTGTTGTTATATTACATTCATCTCATTTTTACTCTTCTGTGCTCCCCTTCTCCACTTTCCTTATCCCCCTCCCCACAGTCAATCCCACGTGTAGTCCATGTCTATGGATCATCTATGCTAGTTCCTTGACTAAACTGTTCCTCATCTCTGCCTCCTTCTCCCCCTCTCCCTGCCATTCCCCTCTGCACACTGAAAGTGTGCTCCGTGTATTCATGTTGTAAGGGGAATGTTAGCTAGACCCCCCCTAATGGCCTTAGCTCTTGGGAGGTAGCCTTGGCTGGACCCCCTAACGGCCTTGGCTCCTGGGAGGTAGCCAGCTGTAGCCAGCTTGAGAGATAAGAAATGCTCGGAAAACTAAATCTAACTGTTACATTTGCTTCTGTACACCCGCTTGTGCCACCAAGGCTAGGGAGTGAAGCTTCAGCTGTAAAAGTTGCTGCTTGCCTTAGCACGGGGCCCAGAATTTGGAGAGCTTCTCCTCTGGGACCGCGTGTGAATAAAGGATCGTACTCCTGCACTTCCGCAGTGTCTGGTCGGTTTCCTTCTGAATTCTGATAGAACAATGTCTATGGTTCTGTTTTGTTTGATTAATTACTTGTTCATTAGTTTCCTATATTAAATAAGAACACATGGTATTTAATTTTTGTCACCTGGCTTATTTCACTAAGCATGATACTCTCCAGTTCTATCCATGCTATCCCAAATGGTAAGAGTTCTTTCCTTCTGCTGTGTAGAACTCCACTGTTCTACACAAAAAACCAAAGTTTTTTTATCTATTCATCCACTATAAGGCACTTAGGTTGTTTCTAGCACTTGGCTATTGTATCATATTGTTCTACGCAAAAAAACCAAAGTTTTTTGATCTATTCATCCACTATAAGGCACTTAGGTTGTTTCTAGCACTTGGCTATTGTAAATAGTGCTGATATGAACATAGCGTTGCATAGGTTCTTCTGAATTGGTGTTTCAGGATTCTTTGTGTATAATGTTAGGAGTGGAATCACTGGGTCATAAGGCAGTTCTATTCTTAGTTTTTTGAGTAAATTCCATACTGTCTTCCAGAGTGCCTGCACCAGTCTACATTCCCACCAGCATTTCACCAGGGTTCCCTTTCCATCACAACCTCACCAGCACTTGTTGTTAGCTGATTTGTTGATGATTGCCATTTTGACAGGTGTGAGGTGGTATCTTGTTGTAGTTTTAATTTGCATCTTTCTGATGGCTAATGATATTGAGCATTCTTTCATGTTTATGTGCCCTTTGGAAGTCTTCCTTGGAGAAGTGTCTGTTCAGGTCCCTTGCTCATTTTAATTGAGTTATTTGTCTCCCTGGTATTGAGTCATATTAGTTTGTTATATATTTTGAAGATCAAACCCTTGTCTGAGTTGTCATTGGCAAATATGTTTTCCCATGTGTTTGGTTCCCTTTTTATTTTGTTGATGACCTCTTTAGCTGAGTAGAAAATTTTGAATTTGATATAGTCCCATTTTGTTTATCTGTTCCTTTATTTCCCTTGCCTTGGGAAATATTTTGGTGAAAATTTTGCTGTGTGGGATACCTGCAATTTTGGGGCCTATGTTTTACTCTAGGGCTTTTATGGTGGCACTGCTTGTGTTTAAGTCCCTTATCTATCTTGAGTTTTTTCTGGTGTATGGTGCAAATTGATGTTCTAGTTTCATTTTTTTGCATGTGCCTGTCTGGTTTTCCCAAACCACTTGTTGAAGAGGCTATTTGCACTCTACTTTATGTTCCTTTGCCCTTTGTTGAATATTAATTGCCCATAGAGTCCTGGATATATTTCTGGGCTCTCTATTCTCTTCCATTTATCTGTTTATCTGTTCTTATGCCAGTAACAGTCTGTTTTAGTTACTATGGCTTCGTAGTATAGCTTGATATCTGGTATTGTGATTCCTCCTACTTCATTCTTCTTTTTCAGGATTGCTGTAGGTATTCAGAGTCATTTTTTACTCCGTATGAATTTTTTCAGTGTTTGCTATAATTCTGTGAAATATGATGTGGATATTTTAATAGGGATTGCATTGAATCTATAGATGGCTTTCAGTAGTATGAAAATTTAATGATGTTAATTCTTCCCAACCATGAACACAGGATATGCTTCCATTTATTTGTATCTTCCTTAATTTCTTTCTTCAGTGTTCCATAGCTTTCTGAGTACAAGTCCTTTACTTTCTTGGTTAAGTTTATTCCTAAGTACTTTACTTTTCTTGTTGATAAGGTAAACGGGATTTGTTTTCTAGCTTGTATCTCTGATATTTTATTGTTGGTGTATAAAAATGCCTTTGATTTTGGGATATTGACTTTGTATCCAGTTATTTTGCCAAATTCAGTTATAAGGTGGAGTAGTTTTTAGTGGAGTCTATAGGGTTTTCTATGTGCACTATCATGTCATATGAAAATAATGACAGTTTTACTTTCTCCTTTCCAATTTGGATGCCTTTGATTCCTTTTACTTGGCTGATCACTATGGCTAGAATTTTCAAGATCATGTTGAACAGTAGTGGAGATATTGGACACATTTGCCTTTTTTCTGCTCTTAAGGGAAAGGCTTTCAGTTTTTGCCCATTGAGTATGATGTTAGCTGCAGGTTTCTCATACATGGCCTTTATTATATTGAGGTATGTTCCCTCAATTCCCATCTTGCTGAGGATTTTTATCATAAAAGGGTTTTGTACTTTATCAAATGCTTTTTTGGCATCTATTGATATGATCATCTGGTTGTTATCTTTCAGTCTGTGTATGTGGTGTATTACATTTATTAATTTGCAAATGCTAAATCATCCTTGCATTTCTGGGATGAATCTCACTTGGTCATGGTGTATGACTTTTTAAAATTTATTGCTGGATCCAGTTTGCCAATATTTTGTTGAGAATTTTTTGCATCTATGTTCATCAGAGATATTGGCCTATAGTTTTCTTTCTTTGTGTGTCTTGACCTGATTTGGGGATTATAATACTGGCCTCATAAAAAGTTTGGGAGTCTTCCATCTTCTTGGATATTTTGGAATAAATTGAGAAGGATAGGAGTTAGTTCTTCCCTAAATGTTTGGTAAAATTCACCTGTGTAGCCATCTGGTTCAGGGCTCTGTGCCCTGGGAGTTTTTTGATTACTTCTTCAATTTCACTACTTGTTATCAGTCTATTCAGGCTTTCTCCTTCTTCTTGATTGAGTTTTGGTAGGTTATACTTTTCCAGAAATGTGTCCAATCCCTGGTTGTTGGATTGCTTGTTATATAGTTGTATATAGTAATTTTTTACAATCCTTTGACTCCGCTGTCATTTCTGATTTTGTTTATTTGGGTACTCTTTTCTCCTTAATGAGTCTAATTACTAGTTTGTTAATTTTGTTTATCTTTTCAAAGAACCAGCTCCTGGACTTTTTATCCTTTAAATTGTGCTTTTAGTCTCTATGTTGTTTAATTCTGCTCTGATCTTGATAATTTCCTTCCTTCAGCTTGCTCTGGGCTTTGTTTGTCCTTCTAGTTCTTCAAGTTTTATGGTTAGGTTGTTTGTATGAGTTTCTTCTAACCTTTTAAGGTAGGCCTGGATTGCTATGAATTTCCCCTTGAGGATTGCCTTCACTGTGTCCCATAGGTTTTGGGGTGTTGTGAATTCATTTTCATTTGTTTCCAGAAACTTCCTGACTTTCTCTGGATCTCATTATTAACCCATTCTCTATTTAATAGCATGTTATTCAGTTTCCATGAATTACATTGTTTTTGGATTTTTTCTTGAAGTTGGTTTCTAGTTTCAAGCCATCATAATCTGAGAAGATGCTAGGTATGATTTCAGTTTTCCTGAATTTGTGGAGGCTTGTTTTGTGTCCTACCATGTGGCCTATCTTTGCGAATGTTTTATGTGCATTAAAGAAGAATATGTGTTTCACTTCTTTGGGGTGAAAAGTTCTGTATATGTCAGTTAAGTCCATTTTATCTAGAGTGTTGTTCAATGCTACAATATCCTTGGTGTATTTTTGCTTGGAAGATATGTCCATTATTGATAATAGGGTATTAAAATCCCCTACTATTAGTGTGTTGCTGTGTATATCCTTCTTGAAGTCCTCCAAGATTTTCCTTACATATTTGGGTGCTCCTACATTGGGTACATATATGTTTACAAGAGTACGTCTTCTTAATGGATTGTTCCCTTAAGTATTATGAAATGCCCTTCTTTGTCTTTTTATGGCCTTCTTTGTGAAGTCTGTTTTGTCTGATATAAGTATTGCTACCCCAGCCATTTTTTCATGTCTATTTGCTTGAAATATATTGTTCCATCCCTTCACTTTCAGTCTGTGATGATCTTTTGTTCTGAGGTGGGTCTCTTGAAGACAGCATACGTGTGGGTCATGTTTTCTTATCCATTCAACTACTCTATGTCTTTTTATTGGTGCATTTAATCCATTTATGTTTAAGGTTATTATTGAGAGGCACTTCTTCATTGAGATATTTTCCCCTTTGTCCCTGTGTTCCTCTCTGTCTCTTTTTGTTTCTTCATCTTTTTTTTTTTTTTTTAAGAGTTTTTATTTCATTATTTTTAGAGAGGGGAAGGGAGAGAGGCAGAGAGGGAGAGAGACATCAATGTATGGTTGCTTTTCACCTGCCTCCAGCCACAGACATGACTAGAGACCTGGTTTGCAACCTGGTTATGTGCCCTGGCTAGGGAATCGAACCTGCGACCTTTGGGTTTGTAGGCCGGCACCTTATCCACTGTGCTACCAGCCAGGACTGTTTCTTCATCTTTTTAAAGCAGATATTTTAACATCTCTTGCAGGGCTGATTTGGTGGAGGTGTATTCTTTTAGCCTTCTTTTGTCTGAGAAACTCCTTACCTTCCATTTTGAATGAGAGCCTAACTGAGTAGAGTATTCTTGGTCGCAGGCCTTTGTTTTTCATTACCTGGAGTATATTTTGCCATTCCCTATGGCCTGTATTGTTTCTGTTGAGAAATAATTTGATAATCTTATTGGATCTCCCTTATATGTTATTTGCTATTTCTCTCTTGATGTTTTTTGGAGTCTCTCTTTGTCTTTGAAGTTTGCCATTTTGATTATGATGTGTCTTGGAGTAGACCTGTTTGGCTTCATCTTCATTGCAACCCTCTGTGTTTCTTGAATTTGAGTGACCCTTCCACTCATTGTTTTAGGGAAGTTTCCTGTCCTTACTTTTTCAAACAGGTTTTCTATGCCTAGCTTCTCTTCTCCTTCTGGCATCCCTATAATATGGTTATTGTTGCATTTCATGTTGTTCTGTACCTGCCTTAAAACCTCTTCATTCTTTTTCAGTCTTTTTTTCATTTTGTTGCAATGTCTGGTTATTTTTTTCCCTATTGTCCTCCAATTTGTTGGTCCCATACTCTGCTTCATCTAACCTGTTTTGAATTTCTTCTCTTGTGTTCTTCTGTTCTGAGGTTATGTTCTTCATTTTTTCCTGGTTCTTACTGATGGTTTCTATGTCCTTTCTAATGCTGGTGTAATTTTCAGTAAGTTCCTTGTAGTTGCCCTGGAGTTCTTTGTAGTTTTCTTAAGCTTGTTGAGCTTATTGAGTTTTCTTATAATGATTTATTTGAATTCCATGTCTGATAGCTTGCTAGTTTCTATTTCAATTATCAGTCTGTCTGGTGACTCCTCCTTTTCTTTTGTTGATGAGCTGTTTCTTTTTCTCTCCATTTTTGATATCTGTTGTTGCTTGTTTGTTTTTCCTGGATTAATCTGCTTTGACTCTCTGCCTTCACGGAGTGCCCTTCTGTGTTAGGAGATTTGTGGGATTCAGTGATGCAGTCTCCTAGATTTCCTCAACTTGTCGTTTCCTCAACAAGTTGTCATTAACTTGGACTTCTGGTTGTATTTTGGATTTATTTTATGTGTTGCTCCTTTCACTCCAGTTGGCTGATTGAGAGACACTCCTTCTACCATGTCTCATATACTATAATTGAGCTGCTCCTAAAACAGAGCCACCGGTCCAGGCAAAATAACCACACCCTCAAAGATCTTACTCCTTTAATCTCACTTTTGACTGCATATGAACCTAGCTAAATACCCATACCCTCCAAGGTAACCCCCACTCTTAATCACACCCTCTGCAGCAAATGAGCCAATATTAACAAGAATGTTGATATGATAAGACTATTATAAGAGGGGATAAATGACTAAGCTAACTAAAATTAAAGATAATTTTGAAGGGTGCAAAGGAGTAGCAAAGATAGTGGGATGGAAGAGAGAAAGCCAACTTTAACTCTTATATAGAAATGCAGAGGGGGAAAACCAGAATGCCTCAAGTGTGAGTGAACAATATTAAGCTTAATCAGAAGTTATATATATTTATATTTGCATATATATATCTATATATAGATATAAATATAGATAATACATGAGGGAATAAACATAAGTGAGAGAACTACCATAAGGAAGTTGACTTAGAAATAGTAGTGAAAAAGGAAAAGGAGAAAAGAAGAATAATGGGGCTGGAGAAGAAGAAAGAAGAGGAAATAAAGAGGAAGAAAAGGAAGAAAAAAGAAGAAAGAGGATAAAATAAGAAAAAAGGGAAGAAAATCAGAAAAAGAGAAAAGGGATTAAATAAAAAGTGAAGTTTTGCCATAGCACTATCAATAATGAGTGAGCTATAATTTTTATGTGTGAGATGGGAATGCGAGGTGAAAAAGAGAAAAAGAGAGATTAAGACATGTTTGAAGGAAGAGGAGGTGGTTTATTACTACATTTTATAACTATGTTTTATACCTAATTTGTAAAGTTGCAGCATCTACCTTCCTGTCCACTCTCAATGAGCACTGATTGGTTAAGGTAGAGCCAGGACCTATGTGTTTTTTAGCAGAAAAAAGAACGGAGCCTTTGCTAGTGGCACAGTGGATAAGGCACCAGCCTACAAACCCAGAGGTCACTGGTTCAATGATTCCCAGCCAGGGTAACATAACCAGGTTGCAAGCCAGGTCTCCAGCCAGATCTTATTTAAAAAAAAAAAAAAAAAAAAAGAATGGGTAGTCCCTAGTAGTGCACCCATGCAAAAGTGTTTTAAGATGCTAGAGAGGGGAGGAATACTTAGATTGAGGATTGGCAATGAGTTGTAGCAGGAAAATAAGTAGACTTTAAAACCAGAGTAGGAAGAGGATCTTGGGTAGTTAAATGAATTGAGAGAAGAGAGGAGTAAAAATATGGGATTTGGGATACACTGTGATATAAACTCTATTTACTTAAAATACACTAATTGTGAGGGTTGGAAGTGACTTGAAAAAGATATATTAGGAATTCATAGTTCATGTAGCTCTTAGTGTAACTCAGGTGCTTCAGGTTAGCAGTGATCCATTTCCTGAGTCTGCCTCTTTTCCTTGATCAAGTCTCAGGAGTCTACAGTCAGGCTGCGGGGCCTTAGAGTGGCAGGGCCTATAGCTGTTATAGTCAGGGCTAGTTGTGAGTGCCATGCCTCCCCGCTGAGCCTCTAGTAGCCTAGCTGGGTTTCAACAATGCCAGTGTTTTGGGGCCCTCCCTTTGCACACTGGTTCTGTGCGGAGAACAGCAGGGTGCTGTTTGTGTTGATGGCTACCCCTCCCCCTCCTGCTTCTCCAGGAGGTTTCCACCATATGATGGGCACCTGGTTCTGTGGGGGAGCCCTGCAGCTCTGTTTGTGTGCTGGTGATGGCTAGCCCTCCCTCCAACTATCTGAGGTTTACAATGTCTGCAATGGATGTGCTGGTTGTGCCAGCAGCAAGTTCCTCTCTTGCACAGTTTTGAGCTGCGGTTTCCGTGGGAGCCTGCACGATGGTGTGGGTGTGCAAGTTGGGCCTCTCTTCTCACTCAGTCTCCAAGCTGCCCTTTCCCTGGGTGGCACTGCAGTGCAGTTTTTCACCTTCATGCCACCCTGGCAGTGCACTCCCTTGCTCCCATTCTCATTCCCACTAGCTGTGGGTCTCTCCTACTCCACCTCTGGCCCCAGGAGGTGCTTCCTCTCTCTGCTTCTGGAGCAAAGCTCTCACTCAGTCCTTCCCCAGTAGGAGTTAAATTTCTCAATCCCCCCTGAGTTCATGCTCCCTGTCCACACTTCACTGCTCAGATTTCTAGTCACTGGGAAGCCTGAAACTGTCTACAGTTAGAGCCACCTCTCTGGGCAGAGCTGCCACTGCCCAGAGCAGACTTTGGCCCATCAGCCTGGTTGGTTCAGAACTGTCTCACCCATTCTCCTGTAGATCTCTGCAGCCTCTGGGCTTTGCACTTCTATATTCAGGTTCTTATTGCTCCAATTCTCAGGGACTTGCAGATACCTTGTGCTCCCTACCCTATCCTCAAGCTGCTTTTACACTTGAGAACGCTGTCAATGCTGCCCTCTATTTTGTCACCATTTTTCTATCTTTAACTTTTTTTTTTAATCGAACTGCACTGTTTTCTTTTCTTTTTCTTTTTAGAAAAAGGGAAAGGGAGAGAGGCAGAGAGGGAGAGAAACATCAACGTATGGTTGCTTTTCACCTGCCTCCAGCCACAGACCAGACTGGAAATCTGGTTTGCAACCTTGTTATGTGCCTTGGCTGGGGAATCGAAACTGCAACCTTCGGGTTCGCAGGCTGGCACCTTATCCACTGTGCTACCAGCCAGGGCTATTTGAAGAATCTCCATACTACTTTCCATAATAGCTGCACCAATTTAAAATCCCATCAACAGTGCATTAGGGTTTCCTTTTCTACTCATTCATGCCAATACTTGTTGTTTGTTGATTTATTGATAACCACTCTTTCAGGTATGATTTTAATTATGGTTTTTTTTTGCATTTATCTGATGATTAGTGACATTCACCATCTTTTCATAGATCAATTGGCCTGTATGTTATCTTTGAAAAAAAATGGTTGTTCAGGTACTCGATAAAATTTTTAATCAATGATTTTTTGTATGTATTAAACTGCGTGAATTCTTTATATATTTTGGATATTAACCCTTTATTTGCATGTATCATTGGCAAATATCTTCTCCCATTAAATAAACTGTCTTTTTGTTTTGTTGATGGTTTCCTCTGCTGTGTAAAATAATTTAGTTTGATGTAATCCCATTTGTTTACTTTTTTTGTTTATATTGCCTGAGAAGACATTTAAAATATATAGAGAGAGTTATGAGCAAGTCTACGAGTTTTATAACTTTTGAGTCTTACATTTAATTATTTAATCCATTTTGGGTTTATTCTGAACATGGTGTAAAAAAGTGGTATAGTTTCACCTTTTTGAATATGTCTCTCCAATTTTCCCAAAATTATTTATTAAAGAAAGAATTTGAACCATTGTATATTCTTGGCTCCTTTGTTATAAACTAATTGCCTACATAAGCATGGGGGTTATTTCTGGCCTCTCTAGTTTGTTCCATTCATTTGTGTAGCTATTTTTATGCTGGTAGCATTCTGTTTTGATTATTATGTGATTGTAGTGTATATATATATATATATATATATATTTATTTATTTATTTATTTTTTAAATGGGGAAAGGTTTCTTTTCTTTTTTTTTCACTTTTTTTTATTGTTATTGTATTACATCCATCCCCTTTTTGCTCCCCTCTGTCCCCCTCACCACCCACCCATACCCCCCAGTCAATCCCACCTATTGTTCATGTCCAGGTTCCTCCATACTAGGTTCTTGTCTAAGCTGCTCCCCTTCCTTGCCTCTGCCTCTCCCCTCCCCCGAAACCCCTTTCCCCCTGACCACTGCAGGCCTATCCACTGTATTCATATATTTGGTTCTGTTTTGCTTGTTGTTAGTTTTGCTCATTATTGTCCCGTAATGGGTGAGATCATATGATATTTGTCCTTCACTAAATGGCTTATTTCAATAAGCATAAAACTCTCCAGTTCCATCCATGTTGTTGCAAAGGGTATAAGTTCCTTCTTTCTTTCTGCTATATAGAATTCCATTGTGTAAATGGACCAAAGTTTTTTTTTGATCCAATCATCCACTGATGGGCCCTTAGGCTGTTTTCAGCACTTGGCTATTGTAAATAGTGCTGCTATGAACACAGGTGTGCATAGGTTCTTATGAATTGGTGTTTCAGGATTCTTTGGGTATAGTCCAAGTAGTGGAATTGCTGGATCAAAAGGCAGTTCCATTTTTAGTTTTTGAAGGAAACCCCATACTGTTTTCCACAGTGGCTGCACCAGCCTACATTCCCACCAACAGTGTATGAGGGTTCCCTTTGCCCTTCATCCTCGTCAACACTTGTTGTTTGTTGATTTGCTGATGATTGCCATTCTGACAGGTGTGAGGTGGTATCTTATTGTGGTTTTAATTTGCATCTCTCTGATGACTAGTGATGTTGAGCATTCTTTCATATGCCTCTGGGCCCTTTGTATATCTTCCTCAGTGAGTTCTCTGTTCAGGTCCTTTGCCCATTTTTTAATTGGGCTGTCTGTCTCCCTGGTGTTGAGTCACATTAGTTCTTTATATATATTGGAGATCAGACCCTTGTCTGAGATATCATTGGCAATTATGTTTTCGCATACAGTTGGTTCCCTTTGAATTTTGCTGATATTTTCTTGAGCTGAACAGAAACTTCTCAATTTGATATAGTCCCATTTGGTGATTTGTTCTTTTATTTCCTTTGCCCTTGGTGAAGTATCAGTAAACATATTTTTGCGAAGGCTATCTGAAAGTTTACTGCCTATATTTTTCTCCAGGACCTTTATGGTGGCACTGCTTATGTTGAAATCCTTTATCCATCTTGAGTTTATTTTGGTGTATGGTGTAAGTTGGTGGTCTAGTTTTATCTTTTTGCATGTTGCTGTCCAGTTCTTCCAACACCATTTGTTAAAGAGACTGTTTTTACTCCATTTTACGTTCCTTGCCCCTTTGTCAAATATTAGTTGACCATAGAGTCCTGGGTTAATTTCTGGGCTCTCTATTCTGTTCCATTGATCTATATGTCTATTCTTAAGCCAGTACCATGCTGTTTTGATGACAGTAGCCTTGTAGTATTATTTGAAGAACAGTATTGTGATTCCTACTACCTTGTTCTTCTTTCTAAAAATTGCTGTGGCTATTTGTGGGCATTTTGGGCTCCATATAAATTTTGAAGTATTTTTGTGAAGTCTGTCATTGGTATTTTAATTGGGATTGCATTGAATCTGTAGATTGCTTTGGGTAGTATGGACATTTTAATGATGTTAATTCTTCCCATCCATGAACATGGTATATGCTTCCATTTATTGTTATCTTCTTTGATTTCTTTCTTCATTGTTCTGTAGTTTTCTGAGTACAGGTCTTTTACCACCTTAGTTAAATTGATTCCTAGGTACTTTATTTTTCTTGTTGCTATGGTAAATGGGATTTGTTTTTTCACTTCTATTTCTGTTGTTTCATTATTGGTGTGCAAAAATGCTTTTGATTTCTGGATATTGACTTTATACCCAGCTATTTTGCTAAATTTGCTTATTAGGTTGAGTAAGTTTTTGGTGGAGCCCATTGGGTTTTGTATGTACACTACCGTATCATCAGCAAATAATGATAGTTTGACTTCCTCCTTTCCAATTTGGATACCTTTGATTCCTTTTTCTTCTCTGATGGCTATAGCTAGAACTTCCAAGACAATGTTGAATAAAAGTGGAGAAAGTGGACAGCCTTGTCTCATTCCTGATCTTAGGGGGAAAGCTTTCAGTTTTTGTCTGTTAAGTATGGTGTTGGCTTCAGGTTTCTCATAGATGGCCTTCATGATGTTGAGGTATGCTCCCTCTATTCCCATTTTGCTGAGGGTTTTTATCATAAATGGTTGCTGCACTTTATCAAATGCTTTTTCAGCATCTATTGATATGATCATATGGTTTTTATCTTTCAATTTGTTGATGTGGTGAATTACATTTATTGATTTACGAATGTTGTACCATCCTTGCATCCCTGGGATGAAGCCCACTTGATCATGGTGTATGATCTTTGTAATATACTGCTGAATCCGATGGGCCAATATTTTGTTGAGAATTTTAGCATCTATGTTCATCAGAGATATTGGCCTGTAGCTTTCTTTCTTAGTTGGATCTTGTCCTGGTTTTGGGATTAGAATAATATTAGCCTCATAGAAAGAGTTGGGGAGTCTTCCCTCTTCCTGAATTTTTTGGTATAGTTTGAGGAGGATAGGAGTTGGTTCTTCTTGAAATGTTTGGTAAAATTCACCTGTGTAGCCATCTGGTCCAGGGCTTTTGTGCTTTGGGAGATTTTGCATTACTTCTTTAATTTCATTAGTTGATACTGGCCTATTCCGGCTTTCTGCTTCTTCTGGGTTCACTTTTGGTACATTATACATTTCCAGAAATATGTCCATTTCATCCAGGTTGTCATATTTTTTGTCATATAGTTGTTTGTAGTAATTTCTTACAATCTTTTGTATTTCTGAGGTTATCACTTGTGATTTCTGCTCCGTCAGTTCTGATTCTGTTTATTTGGGTCCTCTCTTCTTGATGAGTCTAGATAAGGGCTTGTCAATTTTATTTATTTTTTCAATGAACCAACTCCTGGACCTGTTGATTCTTCGAATTGTAGTTTGAATCTCTGAGTTATTTAGTTCTGCTCTGATCTTGATGATTTCCTTCCGTCTACTTGCTCTGGGCTTTGTTTGTTGTTGCTCCTCTAGTTCTTGCAGCTTTGTGGTTAGGTTGTC
>PVIW01009322.1:0-52787 GCA_004026585.1 Noctilio leporinus
ACCCTTTGCAACAACATGGATGGAACTGGAGAGTATTATGGTTAGTGAAATAAGCCAGTCAGTGAAGGACAAATATCATATGATCTCACCTCTTACGGGACAATAATGAACAAAACTAACAACAACCAACACAGAACCAAGTATATGAATACAAGGAATAGGCCTTCAGTGGTCAGGGGAACGGGGTAGGGGGGAGGGATAGGGGGAGGGATAGGTAGAGGCAAAGATGGGGAGCAGCTTAGACAAGAACCTAGTATAAAGGAACCATGGACATGGACAACAGGTGGGATTGACTTTGGGGGGAATGGGTGGGTGGGTGGGGGGATAGAGGGGAGCAAAAAGGGGATGGATATAATACAATAACAATAAAATTTAAAAAAAAAAAAAAAAAAGAACTCTTAAAAAAAAAAAAATCAAAAAACATTCAGCCCTGGCTGGTGTGCCTCAGTGGATTAAGTTCTGGCCTGAGAATCAAGATGTCGCTGGCTTAATTCCCCCTTGAAGGCACACACATGCTTGGATTGCGGACCAGGTCTCTGGTTGGGGCTATGTGGGGGACAACCATAAAATGATGTTTCTCTCCTTGTCTTCCTCCCTCCATTCTCCTATCTCTAGAAATAAATAAAACCTAAATAAAAATAAGTAAATCAAAGATGGAGGAGGAGTAAGTGGACCTACACCAATCTCTTCCTAAGACCAATCTAGAATTACCACTTAATTGGGGAGAAATCATCTGAAATAACCAACAGAATACTACCAAGTTGGAGAGAAGCCTTATTACCATGGACAGAATAGAAGAGGCTGCAGCATCACAATGTGACTGGTAGGAAGTGCAGAGATGTGAGAGGTATGGCTGGGCTCCCATGGTTGGCAGCTGAAGGGACAGAGAAACACCTTAGCAGCCAAGAGTTCTACCTGAGAAGGGTAGGGTCTAAACCCCAACTGAGCTTTCCAGCTTACTGCAACAAAGCTGAGCATAAAATGGCATTCACCTGTGAAAAAGAGAGAACCTGAGGGGTTTGATGACCTGAGAGAGGCTGTTAAGGACATAGAGTGCAAAAAGGTATTACGCACGAAAATACATTAGCTCCCACTTACCCTGGTCTCCAGCAGACGGTGAACAGAGTGGACTAGAGATGTTTAAGGTGACTTGGAGGTGCTGGATTTGAAGAGAGAAATGAGGGAGCATCCAACAGGGTCCCAGTCCTGATTCATCCCTCATACCTTAGGCAGACCACTCTTTCCCAAGTGGTGAAAACCTCAGGGGAAGCAATAATATCACCCACAGGAATTAATCTGCTCCGCCCTGTGGTGTCTAAGGCTGATGGCTGATCAGATTGATTGGATTAACAGGTAAAGGAGCCAGAAAAGGACAATGGCTTTCTGTAGTCTTAAACAAGCTGACAAGGCTTAGACTGGAACATGATCAAAAGTCACTAGATGCTGATCCAGAAAGCAGAGAAAGTGCACCTCTGTAACAGCATACCAGACGTGGTAGACGGAATGACTCTCTGTCAGCTAACCAGAGGGAAGGACCCAACAAGGAGCAACACAGCAACAAAAACCCAACTAAAGCCAGACAGCCCAAATAAATGCCATAAAGGGCACCCAAAGAACATCAAGTTCAAGAGACCAAGGACATCGCACCACTAAATCCCACAATTAGCTACCACAAAAGATCACACCACAAAGACAAGATACCAAAGCAGACCAATCTAAAAAGCAGAAACAAATAAGAAGAGACATCTAAAATGGGGAGACAAAGAAATAAACCTCGATCAAAAGGGAAGAAGGACTCCCCAGAAAAAGTGCTAAGTGAAACAGAGGCCAGGATAATACCAGAAATGGAATCAAAAATAATGATAGAGAAGCTCAAAGAGCTCAGCGACCTCAAAGAAAACTATAAACAACTCCAGAGTGACTACAAAGAACTCCAGGGAAGCTACAAGGAAATGAGAACTATAGCAGCATTAAAAAGGCCACAGAAACTATCAGAAATGAAGAATGCTTTGAACACTCGTATTCAAGTGTTTGAATGGAGACATGTTTTCATTTCTTTTGGGTATCTATCAAGGAGTAGAATTGCTGGATTGTATGATAAGTCTAGATTTAACACTTTCAGGAACATCCAAATCATTTTCCAGAAGGCATTAGCCATTTTACAAACCCAACAACAATACATAGGGATTCCAATTCCCTCTTATCAACACTTTATTATGCTTCTTTACATTTTTATTTTAGCAATCCTACTGGATATTTGATTGTAATTTTAATATTTCTTTTCCTAATGACTAATGATGTTGAACATCTTTTCACATATTTATGAGCCATATATTTTCTTTGTGGTAGTATCTGCACAAGTCCTTCACCTATTTTTAAATTGGGTTGCCTGCCTTTTTGTTATTGAACTGTCAAGTATGGTCTGGATACTTAACAGATATACAATTTCCAAATATTTTCTTTCATTTCATGTGCTGTATTTTCACTTATATGGTGACATCATTTGTATGTATGTCTGTGTGTGTATATATACATGTCTCCATTCAAAAACTTGAACACGAGTATTCAAAGCAACATTATTAATAATACAAAATTGGAAACAACCAACCTAAATGTCCACCAACTGATGAGTGAATAAAAAAATTTGTTAAATCCATGTTATAGAAAATTATTTGATAATAAAAAGAAATCACTTACTGAAATGTCCTGCAATACGGGTAAACCTTTAAAAGAATATGCTAAGTGAAAGAAGGTAGTCACATTTTTAAATTCCATTAATATTAAATGTCCAGAAGAGATAATTCATAGGAACAAACTAGACTAATGGTTGCCATGGAAAGGGGGAAGTAAAACTGGGGAGCCCCTGCTAATGAGTAAAAGGGTTGTTTGGAGATTTCATTTATTTATTTATTTTGAGAGAGAGAGAGAGACAGAGAGACAGAGAGAAAGGAAGGGAGAAAGAAAGAGAGGGAGAGAAACATCAATGTGTGGTTTCCTCTCACACACCCCAACCTGGGACCTGGTCTGCAACCAAGGCATGTGCCCTGACTGGGAATCAAATCAGAGACCCTTTGGTTTTTCAGGCCAGTGCTCAATCCACTTAGCCACACTAGCCAGTGCAAAATATTTTAAAATTAGTTGTAAAGTTTGCAAAATCCTGTGAACTTATTAAGAATTGAATTATATGCATTAAGAGTGTGAATTTTGTAGAATATGAATTATATCTCAATAAATCTGTTATAAAACATATTATATAACAAAAATAAAGATTATATAACAGAATGAAGTTAGAATAAAATTGCACATTGCACATTGTTTTTTCCTACAGAGGTTATAAAGTTTGTTTATTCCTTTCCTCATTTTGATACTGATTCTCCTAGTGGGCCTATTGTTTGGATAGCACATGTTAAGAATAAAGAAACATGCACAAAAAAAAAAAAAAAAATAAGAAAAAGAAATGAAGAATGCAATTTCCAAAGTGAAGAAATCAAAAGCAGGCTAGATGAAGCAGAGAATCTGATCAGCAAGCTGGAGGATAGCATAGGATAAAATTCCCAGACAGCACAACAAAACAAAGACTGAAAATGAATTAAGAAGTTTTAAGAGAGCTACTGGACAACATGAAACATATACCAGAAGGAGAAAAGGAGCAAGGGATAGAAAATCTGTTTGAAAAAGTAATGACAGAAAACTTCCCTAACTTAATGAAAGAAAAAGTCACAGAAATTCAGGGAGCACTCAGAGTCCCAATGAAGATAGGCCCACTCCAAAGACACATCATAATTAAAATGGCAAATTTCAAAGACAAAGAAAGAATCCTAAAAGCACCAAGAGAGAAACAGCTAATAACATACAAGGAGGTTCCGAAAAGGATAAGAAAACATGACCCACATATATGTTGTCTAAAAGAGGCCCACTACAGAATAAAAAAATCTACACAGGTTCAAAAGTGAAGGGATGGGAAAAAAAATATTTCAAGCAACTGTACACACACAAAAAAGCTGGGGTAGCAATACTTAGACAAAATAGATTTTACAACACTGGGCAAAAAAAAGAGACAAAGAAGGACATTTCAGAATACTTAAGGGAACAATCCATCAAAAAGCTATAATCCTTGCAAACATAAGCAACCAACATAGGAGCACCCAAATATATAAGGAAACCTTGGAGGACTTCAAGAATAATTTCGACAACAACACACTCATGGTAGGGAATTTTAACACCTCACTGTTAACAATGGACACATCTTCCAAGCAAAGGAACACCAAGGATATCATGGCATTGAATAGCACTTTAGATCAAATGAAGTTAATTGATAGATACAGAACTTTTCACCCCAAGTAAACAAAATGCACATTATTTTCAAGTGCACATGGAACATTCTCAAAGCTAGACCACATGGTAGGACATAACACAAGATTCTGCAAATTGAAAGGCTATTAAGGATCGTTTCAGATCACAATGGCTTGAAACTAGAAAAATACTAAGGGAAAAACCCCCAAAACATTCAAATTCATAGAGACTGAATAACATGCTACTAACTCATGATTGGATTAACAATGAGATCAAGCAAGAAATCAAAAAATTCCCGGGAACAAATGAAAATGAACACACAACACTTCAAAACCTATGGGACACTGCACAGGCAGTCCATAGAAGGAAGTTAATAGGAATACAGGCCTACCTAAAATGGAGAGAATCTCAGATAAACAACCTAACCCTACAGCTATAATAACAAGAGAAACAACAACAAAGCTCAGAGTGAGTAGAAGGAAGGAAATAATATTAGAGCAGGATTAAATGACATAGAGACTAAAAGAACCTTGCAAAGGATCAATGAATCCAAGAAATGGTTCTTTGAAAAGATGTAAAAAAAATCAGCAAGCCTTTAAACAATTTTATCAAAGAAATAGAGAAAGGACCCAAAGAAATAAAATCTGAAATGAAAGAGGAGAAATGACAACTGATACCATAGAAATACAAAGGAATGTAACAAATTATAAGGAACAACTATATGACAAGAAACTTGATAAGCTGGGTGAAATGGACAAATTTCTGGAAATATTTAATCTTCCAAAATGGAATCAAGAAGAAGCAGAAAGCCTGTATAGACCACTAACAAATAGCAAAATGAAGTGATAATCAAAAAACTCTTGGCACAAAAAAGCCCCAGACTGGGTGGCTACATAGGTGAATTTTACCAAACATTTAAGGAAGAACTAACTTTTACCCTTCTCAACCTTATTCCACAAAATTAAAGGAGGACTACTCTCAAGCTCTATGAGGCCAGTATTATTCTTTTTTTTTTTTTTTTAGGCCAGTATTATTCTTATCACAAAACCTAGTCAAGACACAACAAAGAAATAGAACTGCAAGCCAATATCACTGATGAAGATAGATGCTAAAATCATCAACAAAATACTGGCAAACTGGATCCAGCAATACAGTATAGAGATCATACACAATGATCAAGTGGGATTCATCTAGGGATGCAAAAATAATTGCATACCAATAAATGTAATATACCACAAGAAAAAAACAAAAGACAAAAACTACACGATCATATCAAATAGATGCTGATAAAGCATTTGATAAAAGTACAACATTCATTTATGATAAAAATGCTCAGCAAAGTGGGAATGGAGGAAGCATACCTCAACATAATAAGGCCAATGCAGAGTCATACAGCTACTATGGATAACAATATGGAATTTCCTCAAAACACTAAAAATGGAACTGCCTTATGATCCAGCAATTCCACTGTTAGCATTATACCTGAAGAAATCGGAAACACCGATTCCGAAGAACCTATGCAGCTCTGTGTTCACAGCAGTGCTATTTATAACAGCCAAGTGCTAGAACCAGCTTAAGTTCCCATCAGTGGATGAATGGATCAAAAAACTGTGGTAATATTTACACAATGGAATACTATACAACAGAAAGAAAAAAGGAACTCCTACCTTTTGCATGGCTGGAACTGGAGAATATTATGCTTACTGAGATAAGCTAGAAGGTGAAAGACAAATACCGTATGATCTCACCTACTACAGGACATTAATGAACAAAAGAAATGAATAAGGAAAATAGAATTCAAGGCACTGAAACAAAAGAGAAACTGATACTGTCCAAAGGTTATGGGTAAGGGGGAGAAAGGAGCAAAGAAGAAGAGTTTAGTGAAGTAACTACTATAAATGACACATGGACACGGACAGCATGATGGGGATTGACTGTGGGAGATGGGTATAGGGTGGGTGTAGCAGGAAAGAGCAATTGGGGAAATCGGGGGAAAATGGGACAACTGTAAAACATCAACAATAAATGAATTAAAAAAAATTTTAAAAGACACATTTAGTTCCAGAGAAGAAAAGGTTTCAGGACTATCATTTGGGAAAAGAGCAGGGAATTTCGGTGGAAAAGTAAGGCTTAGAGGATGAGTTAGCGCCAGAGGTACTGACCATCTGCAATAATGTCACAGAAACCTTGCAGATAGATAAAAAAGAGAATAAAAAGGAGTGGTAGGAGGAAGAAAGTCTCAAAGGAGGAGTAAAAGGCCAGAGAGGAAGAAAGCTGGGACAGACCACTTCCACACAACCGAGAAGGGATGCAAGAATGGCTCAGGAGCTGTGTGGCACCAATAGGCATTCATGCTGGCAATATGTGTCAGTGGTTCCTCTCATGGATGTCATGTCAAGATGAAATACGTTTGGTTTAGACATATCTCATACAGAAATTGTAGTGGTAACAATCATTTCCTTTTCTGAGAATTGTAACAGTGCTTATAAAAGACAAAAGGCAGCAGCAAGAGAAAGCAGCTGAGCCAAGGGAGGGTTTTCAGAAATTAGGTAGAGCTCTTGAACATAGAAAAGGACTCAGAAGAAATTAGCAGCACTAGAAATTGAGAAAACATTGACAGAGCAGGTTCTACCTCATGAAAGTGAGAGAGGTAGAAACAGGCAATCTGAAAGACAAGTGCAGCCAAGGAAACAACATATGAGCTAAGACAGACAAGGAAAAAGGTAACAATACATCCAGTGACTATAGTGAGGAAGCCAGGTCAAAGGCCATAGCTTTCCATAGACTGAATACTGTTCTACAATCACATAAACTGAATACTGTTCTACAATCACATAAACCTTAGGATTTCTGAGAGACATGGAGATCTTATGAAGATGTACCTTTTTTTGTTGGATGGCTGGAAGTAGTTTACAATGGAATTGGTTTGCAGCTGTGGGAAACCTTGCTCTTGACCTTTATTTTCACCTGGGAGCTTCATTGGTGAGAGCTGGTAGCTTGGAATTTTCATCCTAATTAGAGTATTTGATACTACAGTATCATTATCAGAGTTTATTTTGGGGGGTTCCTTCACAGTTTCTTGTAAAGACATTCTGTATTTCTGTTCCATTCTGGAAATTTTCAGTTCTTTTGGTTGTTCACTCAAATCCATACTGTAGTGAAAGAATGCAAAGCAATCAAATTTACAGGAATTCTTACACAGAAACAAAGTCCTTTCAGTAGTCCTAATGTAATATAGTTACAGAATATAATTATCCTTAGACAGTAATTCAGAGAATGTGCTTTACTCTCCCAAGAAAGTAGGTCCCATGTCATTGACACTTTTCTTCTTCAGACCCCTTATCAGATTGACTCTGCCAGGTAACAATGTCAAGAACACATGGAATATCAACTTCATGTTCTATTATAAATGAAATGAGGTGAGACTCCTAGGTAATTTCTGCTTGGTTTAAGATTTTTAAATTATTTCCATGCAAAAAGTTAATTAAAAATGGGAAATCACAAACAAGAACATCTTCAATGTCATATAATACGCTATTTCCATCACTTTAGATGAACTGATGTTATATTCTACCCAGTCAGTAGTCAATACAATAGAACTCAACTCTAGACTGCCAGAAAAATGTTAAGCATGCACACACATGCACACAGAGTTCTGCAATGCATGGCTGAATATACAGCCTTTGCTATTCTTATTTCACAGAAAGACAAGTAGAGCTGTTGTTCAAGGGGCTTTTCAAAACATTAAAAGTTTCTCTCTATATTTATTTATTATTTTTAGAGAGAGAGGAAGGGAGAGGGACAGAGAAGGAAACATCCATGTATGGTTACCTTTCACCTGCTTCCAGCTATGTACCTGGTTGGAGACCTGGCTTGCAATCTGGTTATGTGCCCTGGCTGAGAATCAAACCAGTGACCTTTGGGTTAACAGGCTGGTGCCTTATCCACTGTGCCACTAGCCAGGGCCAAAAGTCTCACTTTTATATCTGGCCTCAAATATAACACATGGTGCAGAAAAGCTGAAATGTGGTCATATATAGTGATATTCTAAGTACCTTTTAATATGAATAGTTCATTATGGATTATTTGAAATAAAATACACTGTGTTAATTATTCAGATTAGTCACGTGAGCACATATAAGCTACTCTAAAATTATAAGTAATGTTCAAATACAAACTGCATCATATAATGAAAAATCATTTGAAATTTGTTTCACCAGTCACAAATAAAGCATATAATTCTTAATAGTCTTCTGTGTACATCTGCAAGTAACAACAACAAAAAAACTACCACAAGATAGGATGGCAAACAACAGCTTGCCGTATGTTCTATACAGGATGAACTCGATAAATTGGCATCAATGTTGCATCTCATTTCACTTACTTATTAATTTTGAAAAACCATATTTCTAAGGTTATAATTTAACATCATTGTTTCAGATATAAAGTATTAAATTCTAAGAGCAACCATCATGTCTAAAGAATACGATGTTAGATCAGAGCAACAATAATTTCTGGACTCCATGCAGGGCCAACTGTTAAGGAAATTGTAGACTTCAGTAACATCCCTCTACCTACAGTTTACAACGTGAAGAAGGTATATGATGCTGATCCTGATGTCACCACATCAACAAGGAAAATGGGTAAGGTACGCAAGGACCTCACAAGTCCAGATATTGTACACAGAATCCAGGAGATCATCAGTGAAGATCCAGGAAAGTCAATGTGCTCCATAGCAAGAGAACTGCAGATGTTGGATGCAATGGTTCACAAGATTATTGCTGAAGATATCAGATAAAGATCGTATGTTCTTAGAAGAGGCCAGTTCATGACATAGCAGAAAAAGGAAAGGCACTTTGAAAAAGCAAAGAAACTGATAACAAAATTGAAAAATCCCAAACAAAAACCCCTCTGATTTTTTTCTCCAATGCAAAGAATTTTCAACAGGACCAAATAGTCAACAGAAGAAACAACAGGCAGCTATGGAAGAATCTTAATGAAGTCCCAATTGTCATGAAAACAAAATTTCCTGCTATTGATGGTGTTATGTGTTGTCAGCAATGAAGGAGATATCATGACTCCACATTTTTTCCCACAAGGCTTGAAGGTGACTGCTGATGTTTTGAGAGAAGTAGTTGTGCTGTGGATGAAGCAAATCATAAATGGACATCATCTGATCTTCCAACAAGATGGTGCACCAGCACATAAGGCCAAAAAGGTGCAAGAATTTCTTAGGGTCAGTGTTCCTGAATCCTGGTCAAAGGAAATCTGGCTGCCTAGTTCACCAGATGCAAATTCTTTAGACTTTTATGAATGGAGCCTTTGTGAGAGAGAAGTTAATAAACAAACTCATTCCAATAAAGAGGCTGTTAAAGCTTAAGACTGAAAACATGATGATATCCATGGATAAAGAAAAGTTAAAGTGTGCTCAAGATTCCAAAGTCGAATCGAGTCTATTATTGCAGCAAATGGAGATGTTTTTGAGCAATTAAAAAAATAATGACTATGTTTATTTACATACAAATTTATTTCAAAATGTAACACTTTTGTGATATGTTTATTTTACTAAAATTTTGCTACTTTATCACACACATCGCACGCCGTGTACATTGTTTCTTAAAGCACAGCCACTCTCATTCATTCACATGTGGTTGTGGCTGCTCCTGTGATACAATGGCAAGGTACAGCAGTAGTGACATTCAAAAATATTTACTGTTTGGTCCTCTATAACAAGTTTGCTGATCTCTGCCCTAAAATATTATTTTCTTTGGCATTCCCATGCTTCCATCTCCTAAAACACTAGCTTAGTAAGACAGAATTATAATGAAAATTTGTTAGCAGTGAAACTTTACCATGTGTCTGCTTGCTCCAACTCTGTGTTGGCTACGTATGTCATGGTGTTCACTAGGGCAGTTGGCATGAGCTTCTCTTTGATTGACAATCCTTGGGAAAGGCTTGGCCCTGGAGTCATCATCCTGGATCCTGTAAATCACACAAGGGAGAGAAAGAACCCAACTGCTGGACCCAGAAAAGATACTTGGTCATTCATCACTGTTAGACTGTGTCATGCTGGGGGAATTACTCAGGTAAGGCAGCACATGGTTTTCTCCATTCAACAAACTAGCTCCTCAGCACCCTGTTAGCATCTTTGATGGATTTATCTAAACTAAATCATTTTATAGGAACATTAAATCCTTCATAGTAAAGTATTATCAACTCAAATAATCAACTTCTATTTCAAAATAATAATTTAAATCAAGAGGCCAAAAAAATTACATTTCTTCCCCACAGAAAGTATATCCATTCTACTATCTCCACAAATCAAAATCACCATTTTATTTTTTTATTCATCACCTGAAGATACATTTACTGATTTTTGAGAGAGAAGAAAGAGAGGCAAGAAGTACTAGAAAGGGAGGGGGAGAGGGAAAGATGAGAAGAGGGAGTGGGAGGGAAGAGGAGGGGAAAGAGAGAGATGAATCAATGTGAGAAAGAAACATCCATCAATCAGCTGCTTTCTGATTTCTCAGATATGTGCCCTGACAGGTCATCGAACCTGCAACCTTCTTGGTGTATGGGATGACACTCCAACCAACTGAGCCACCCAGCCAAGGTACTGTAAGTTTTATTTGTAGAAGGAATACACTATTTGAAAAAAATACATGAACAGTTTTAGACATAAATTTTTATCTAAAAATTTTGTCTACAGAAAACCATGATTACTTCGTACTTTTATTTACTAGGATAGCAACTTAACTCAAACATGCTTTCATAGCATACTTTTCCTGAAAACCGTGCACTGTAGTATAAGTGCCCCTCATTCCAGTTCCTGTGCTATCCTGTACATTATCACTTCATTAACTTTAACATGCTTATCTCCAGCTATGTGATCTGCATTAGTTAATCTCTCTATGCCACACTTTCCTTATCTATAAAATGGGGGAATTATAATACTTTTCTTCAAAAGTTGTTTTGGCCCTGGCTGGTGGCACAGTGATAAGGCGC
Source organism: Noctilio leporinus (assembly GCA_004026585.1). NCBI lineage: Eukaryota > Metazoa > Chordata > Mammalia > Chiroptera > Noctilionidae > Noctilio > Noctilio leporinus. The sequence goes on from PVIW01009322.1 coordinate 11,299, forward strand.
TGGCCTGCGAACCCAAAGGTCACTGGTTCGATCCCCAACCAGGGCACACATAACCAGATTGCAAGCCAGGTCTCCAGCCAGGTCCATAGCTGGAAGCAGGTGAAAGGCAACCATACAATGATGTCTCTTTCCCTCTCTGCTTCTCTCCCTTCCCCTCTCTCTGAAAAATAATAAAATCTTTAAAAAAAAAATATCTAGGGTACAAAACAAGTAGAAAAGAATGACTAAATCATCATGATGGCAACATCAGCTTATTTTCAAAAGTAGAAGACTGTTTTAAATAACAAACGGGAAAGTGCTACTGCCTCTGAGTACACCTGCTCTGTGACAGTCAACGCTGAGCTGACTACCGTATGCATCCATCTCAGAAACAGCACCACCAGCAACCAGTGACTCATGTCAGAAACTATAAGCTGTTCCCAAAATATATCCTGAATCAGTTCTTCTTCTGCTTTTCCAAGGCTACCACCTCAGTACAAGGCCTCTGACACTCCCACCTGGACCACTTGTACCCCAACTCCCATTCTGGATTCTTGAGTCCATTCTCCTCACAGGTGTCATTATGATTAGGTCCTCCTCCCTGGCACTCTTCTCTCCATATCCCCCCAGGGGGCCTTTACTCATATGCAGAACACGTGAGGTACCAATGTTATATCCTCAGTGAGACCCTCCTGACCACTACCTACAAGAGTCCGTTCCAAGTCTCTATCACCTGTGTTTTAGCATCTCTTTGTACGTGGCCATAAAAGAACTTATCAGAAGTGTCTTTTTGCTTACATATTAACTGTCTGACTCCTGACATTCAAAATACAAAGTTCACCACCGTAGCTTTAGGACTTAGAATAGTGCTCAGTATGCAGCAGCCACAAATATTTATGAAATGATTAAATGACTGAATGGAAAAGGTGAGTTTTAAAAGATGTTGAAAATGTTCACCCTTGACAAGTATACATTAATGTGCATATAGCCTATCATCAATGTGCACACAGCTATCATCAATTTACATAATAAATAAAGTTGCTAAAGAATCAATAAAATAATGCTTTAATTACCTGTACTGGGTTGGCCCTGTGGATTACAGTAATTCTCTGTAGTCATGAAAATAACTGCCAATCCAATTTCTGCTTCAGGAATAGGTCTAAGACCCTGCCTATTAGAATAAAATGGTTTAAGTATGACAATATATTACAACTAACAAATTTATTAAGATGATGTCAAGCCCATCTCCACCTCTAAGAGGCACAGCAGTTTTATGGTATGGAAAGAGTTCCAAATACAGAGTGCTGGCTTCTGAATGAGCAATGTTACACAGAGCAAGTCCACCATGTTTTACTAACTCTGTTATTTCATCAGTAAAGGTCTACATTAAAGGATACAGATCCTTCAGGTCTAAAATTCTATAATTTTCAGAATAAAAAGGAAACAGTAATACCCACATGAACCAATAAAAAGATTTGCATAAGCAAGCCTATGATTACTAAAATCCTAAGAGAAAACTTAAGAGAAAGAAGAAGCAGGGAGAAGGTAAGGAGGGAGAGAAATACAAAAAACTATGTATAAATTGAATCTACATGTGTTATGGTTTACAGTTCAGTGGTCATTTTCCTATATTTATGTGTTAAGGAATCTTATTAAAGAAATCTTGTGGTGAGTCTATTGTCTGTTATTCTGTAATGTGACTAATGACTAAATTTATAAAACAAAAATACAGAAACTACACCTCCAATTTTAAGAACTACGGAACTTTTTTTTTTTTTAATTTTTTATTTTATTGTTGTTGTATTACATCCATCCCCTTTTTGCTCCCCTCTGTCCCCCTCCCCTCCCACCCATTCCCCCCAAAGTCAATCCCACCTGTTGTCCATGTCCATGGTTCCTTTATACTAGGTTCTTGTCTAAGCTGCTCCCCTTTCTTGCCTCTGCCACCCCCCTCCCCCCAACCCCTTTCCCCCTAACCACTGAAGGCCTATTCCTTGTATTCATATACTTGGTTCTGTTTTGCTTGTTAGTTTTGCTCATTATTGTCCCCTAATGGGTGAGATCATATGATATTTGTCCTTCACTGACTGGCTTATTTCACTAAGCATAATACTCTCCAGTTCCATCCATGTTGTTGGAAAGGGTACAAATTCCTTCTTTCTTTCTGCTATATAGAATTCCATTGTGTAAATGTACCAAAGTTTTTTGATCCAATCATTCACTGATGGGCACTTAGGCTGTTTCCATCACTTGGCTATTGTAAATAGTGCCGCTACGAACATAGGTGTGCATAGGTTCTTATGAATTGGTGTTTCAGGATTCTTTGGGTATAGTCCAAGTAGTGGAATTGCTGGATCAAAAGGCAAGAACTACAGAACTTTTTAATACTTATTGCAAGATATTTTAAATGGTCACAGTAGTTTAAAAGGTCTTTTTCAGATGCTTTTAACATGTGTTAAGAGTTTAGCTGTATGTACGATTATAATAGTATTATACTAAAAAAAAAAGATCTTACAAAGTATTATAAACAAGTGACCACAGATGCCTACTTATAATTAAGGCAATTTTAAAATTGATTATTTTATTGCCCTACTACAGTTTTTGAAACTATAAATATACTATGAAAGTTAGTTATAAATATTGGCTGTATACAACAAAAACATTTAGCCCTGGCTGGTGGCAGCCTGCAAACCCAAAGGTTGTTGGTTCGAGTCCCAGCCAGGGCACATAACCAGTTTGCAAGCCAGGTCTCCAGCCATGTTTGTAGCTGGGGGCAGGTGAAAGACAACCATACATTGATGTTTCTCTCCCTCTCTACCTCTCTCCCTTCCCCTCTCTCTGGAAATAAAAAAATCTTAAAACAAAAACAAAAACAAAAAAACATTTAAAATATATATTCAGTAGTAACGTTAGACATTATGTCTAAAATTTGGCTACTATCACCACTCTCTTTCAACAATGCTCTGGAGGTTCAGTGGGCAGAGGGGAGGTTTCATAGACATCAGGATTAAAAATAGAAATGTCATTATTTACAGATATGGTTTATTTAAAAAACAATTATAGATTAACTACTAGAAATATAAGAGGTGTCCAGCAGGTGGCAGAAAATAAGAATAGTATCTAAAATTTCAACTGAATTTCTATCAATAATAAACAATTAGAAAATATTTAAAAGAAATATCGTATATTTGTATTAAACCCACCACAGATATAATATCTGCCAGAAAATATGTATTTAGGAATATCTAAAAAAAAGGTATTTAAGATCTCTGCAGAGAAATTATAAAAATTGTTAATTCTCCCCAAATCAATTTGTAGATTCAATGTAACTGTTTTTCTTTTTTCTTTTTTTTAAGATTTTATTTATTATTTTGAGAGAGAAGGGAAGGGAGAGACACAAAGGGGGAGAGGGAGATCAATGTATAGCTACCTCCAACTACAAAACTGGCTGGAGATCTGGCCTTCAACCTAGATATGTGCGGTGGCTGGGAATCAAACCGGCGACCTTTGGGTTTGCAGGCCAGCACCTTATCCACTGTGACACCAGCCAGGGCTTCAACATAATTCTTAATCAAATTCCCCCACAAGGTTTCTGAGATGATTCTAAAATGCACAGGGTAAAATAAAGAGCCAAGAATAGCTAGGCTACTTCTGAAGAAGAGCAGAACAGAGAGCCTGTCTGATGGAACATGAGGATGTCAATATGGTGTTGATCAGCGAAAGAGGATAAAGCCAAATCAGCCCCATGTTTGTAGAGCTTTGGTATAAACAGAATCCATTCCATGTATATTAAAAACAAATTTCAAGATAGTATTAAAAAATATAGCTGAATAATCTGATATATGAATAGAAAATGATTTCTTAAAGTACAAGTACCATACATAATAAAATCTTGGTAATAACTGTATATACTTTTTCATTGTTATATAGAGTACAACAGAAGTTAACTATAAAATCAACTACTTGAATACATTATTTTTTTTACTAATAAAGAATAATGAGTACCTTTGGAGCATATCCATAATAGAATGTATCCATTTTTTCTGCGAATCAGAAATTAAGGTTTGTGAATTTGTTATTCCTACATCAACAACACAAGTTCTGGAAGCCAAAAAGAAACTATCTTCTTCATTTTCTTCTGTTATCAACTTAGCATCTCCTCCTCCAAAAACAATCGCTGAACTTAATTTTTTATGCTAAAAATGGAAAGAATAAAAAATAAAATAGCCACAATTTATTTCTTGTGTACCTTCTTAAAATTTTTAGAATTTGACATGAAAGTAAAATTAAAAAACTGACATAGAATTTGTTCTGCTTCTTGAGAGGACAATCTAAATCTCCATTCTAAGAAAGTCCCTGCTTCACAGGCCCCTCTTCAGCCCTGGAACATCACACCATTTGCAGGGCCAACTGGAAGGGTTTCCCACATGGGACAGAAACTCCTGGAACCCCTTACTTCAGCACACAAAAGACATTCAATACCTGTTTACTAACCCAACAAGTCAGAAGTTAAACCAGTTCCTCCCCTCCACCATGCCAGCTTATATATTTACATAAACTTAATTAATAAACAAATTGAAAGATGTTAAAGAGTATTATAATCATATACATTATATGATTATGTAACATAAAGGGCAGGCAGGCCCTGGTGCCTGCACAGACTTTTATTCCACGTCGAATCTCTCTGCACAAAAACCTCAAAAGAAAATGCATTAACAACTACTGAAAACAGTAGTAATTTGTCCTAGTATGTAATGTTTTCTTTACAAAAATTTAGCTTATAAGTTACCTGTTTGGCATTCAGAAATACAAATGTTTTTCCTTTGAAAATCTGTTTTCTTTCCTGCCGTCCTGACAAATCAATATTTTTACTTCCAATGGCTGGCTCATCAATAGGTGGGTAAAAACTATTAAAAAAAATTAAAGTATATTCTAATTATAAACTATTCTGTATGCATGCCATTAAATCTGTAAATGAAGTAGCTCTCTAGACAATAGAAAGGATTAATTTCAATAATACCATTAAATTATTTTTTTAAAGTAAGTCTTTATCTGAAACAAACTGAAAAAAGCACCTAAATGCTTTTTCTTGAAGTATGGTGACAAGTGCTAAATGGAATAGTAGAAATGTTCTTTATTTCCTGAAAACATATAACCCAAGACCAGACAATCATAACAAAATACAATTAAATATATAAATGTGTGTGTATAAGACTCAAGTTAAATGAGTTACAAAAGGCTGAGAGACTTCATCCATGAAGATCAAGTTCTATCAGCTTGATCTTGCTTGCGAACCAATACATATTAATAATGTTCATATTCCAATTGTGTGAACTTTTACTGTAAGTACTTTTTTGTAGATCTCTTTGGAGAAGCTCAGGAAATTAAGACTTACAGTATTTTGTCAGTTTAAATAAAATTTCCAAAGTGAGATTGAAAATATAATCCTTTAACTTCTTCATATAATTCTATAAAAACATCTTAATCATCCATGGAAATGGGAAAGAAAATAAGGAAGAAAAACAACAGATTTTTCTGTCTTTCATCAGTCCAGTTTCAACTTTCTATATACTCAGATCTTCTGCTACAGCTACTTGTAAGTGATCAACTTTTCAGCTTATCTCAGCCTTCTAGTAAAAATTACTAATATCTATGATAATGGAAGGTTCGATACTGTTGAGCTGTCAGTTCTTCCCAACTTGACTTATAAATTCAATGAAATCCCAATAAAACTACCAGCAAGTTATTTTGTGGATACTGACAGATTCATATGAAGGGGCAGAAGACCCAGAAGAGCCAACACCACTCAAGAACGAAGTTAGAGTATTGACACTACTGGAATTCAAGACTCACTATAAAGCTATTGTAATCAAGACAGCATGGTACTGATGAAAAAACAAATACATCAATGGCAGAGACCATAGAGCTCAGATATAGACCCACAAAATATAACTGATCTTCAATAAAGGAGCAAAGGCAGTACTGTGGACAGTCTTTTCAACAAATGGTGCTGGAACAACTGGACATCCATGTGCAGAAAAATAAATCTAGACCTCAGCCTTCATGCCCATCACAAAAATGAACTCAAAATGGATCACAGACCTATGTAAAAGCTCCTAGATAACATAAGATAAAACCTGAAATACCTTAACTACAGAGATGACTTTTTAGATACAACACCAGACATGGAACATAAAAAAATAAGCTGGGCTTATTTAAAAACTTCTACTTTGCAAAAGACAATACCAAGAGAATAAGATAAACTACAGGCTAAAAAATACTTGTAAAAAGACTGCTAACCAAATTATACAAAGAACTCGTATTTATAATTCAACAGTAAAAGAAAAAAAATATTTCCCAATTAAAAAATGAGCCGACAAAAGAGTATTTTAGGTGGAAGATAGTGGCAAGGTAGCTGTTGTTGCTGAGTTCCTGAGAGGCTGGAGGATTAGGCACGGAGCACATACAGGTGAAAGTCACAGGGAGTTGGTGCCAGAAGCCACTAGATTCTTGGAGTGGCTGCTTGAGGGGTCGCAGAGTGCAGATAGTTGGTAAATTCCAAGGTGAGAAAAGCCCGCCCACGATCGCAGAGGCTTGGGGGCCTTGGCTTCTGAAAGTGGTCACAGAGGTGGCTCAGCCTAGCCCAGCACTGCTGGATACGCTGTTTAGGGGCAGCTTTGGGCAGCTTTGGAATTCAGGGAGCAGGGACAGTTGGTACAAGAGCTATAAGACTGGAAAACAGCATTCCTACCACTGTGTGAGTTTAGAAGAAACAGTGGGAATGCTGTGACCAGACTGGCACTGACTGCGAAAACTGAGTATTGAAGCCATGCCAGGAGTGCAGAACAAAGGCATGGCAGAATTCCAGGGTGCACTCACCTTGGCAGGCAGGCATAGCAGCTCTTCTGAGACAAGGCACCAGCCAGAGGAATACTTTTTGGACAGGTGTGCAGGGGTGTGGCAGAGGTCCTGGCATACCTCACAGTGGCTTTTCTGGGAAACAGGGGCAGCAGAAAAGGAAAGCTCTTTTTGGAGGAGCACACAGGATTGCACTAGCACCTAGGGCCCAGCCTGGGGTGGGGGTGGGGGTTTGGGGGGGGTGGTCAAGGGAAAGATCAGGAAAGCTAGTGGAGCTCTAGACAGGTCCTCAGAGTCAATTCATTCCACCAGACTCACTCGAACCACTCCCTCTTAAAAGACATCAGCCTAACAGGAAGTCATAGCTGTGCCCACAATATTTGCTCACCTCTACCCCAAGGGGCTAAAGCCTGACTGCAGATTACAGAAAGAATTGATCAAGAAAAGAAAGACACAAGAATTAGATCTCTGCTAATTTCAAGGACCTGAGTTACCCCACAATCTTCTACACAAATTATTAATATCCAATATATCCTTTTTAACAGCCATTTCTTATCCTTACAATTACTGCATTTTAAGTAAACAGTGTTTATATTATCATGTATCTCAAATCCTGTATTTTATATCTACTTTCTCTCACTTCATTTAACTACCCAATTTCCTCTTCTTACTTTGCTTTTAAATTCTATTTTCTCTTCTGCTATGACTCATTTCCATTACCCATTCTAAGTATTTCTCCCCACTCCAGCCTCTCTAAACCATTTTTTCTGGTCATTGGTCACCACATATTCTTCTTCCTGTTCATAAAATACACTTGTCTTCTCTCCACCTCCACCTTTACCAATCAGTGCTCACTAAGGTTGGCTAGCTAGATAGCTGCGATGTCTTTGCAAACTTATGTATACATCACTATTCTGGTATTTCAAAACTCAAAGCTTAGCATCCCTGGCTTCTACTCCAGTTACACCTTCTGCCAGTCTTTTCCTTTTTTCATTTCCAATTTAAGTTTCTACTGTCCTAGCCTCTATCTAATACCTCACTCTTAGTATTCCTCCTTCCAATATCACCTCAAAATCACTTCACTTTCCTCTAGACATCTCTTAACCTCTTTTTCTCTCTTTTTACCTCGAGCTTTCATCCCACCTATAGTAATTATAACTCATCTGTTGTTGATAATGGTGTAGCAAAACTTATTCACTAATTTGGTTATATCTTTTTTATTCCTTTATTTTTCTCTATTTTTTCTAATTCAATACCCCTATTTTATTTATTTTTAAATGAACTTTTTAAAAAAGATTTATTATTTTTATAGAGAGGAGAAGGGAGAGAGGCAGAGAGGGAGTCAGACATCAATGTATGGTTGCCTTTCACCTGCCTCCAGCTACAGAGCTGGCTGGAGACCTGGCCTGCAACCTGGTTACGTGTGCCTTGGCTGGTGAATTGAACTAATGACTTTGGGTTCGCAGGTTGGTGCCTTATCCACTGTGCCACCAGCCAGGGCAATACCCCTATTTTAGTTCTTTCACATATGTATGTTTGTTCTCTCACACCATATCTATATATACACACATACATGTATATACGTACGTAATTTGTACTTAGGCTTAATGCTGTACACTTGCCTTTTCTTGCTGCATTCTGATTCTCCCCCTCATTTCTATACATATAAAAGGTAAGTTTTGCTTTCTTTCTCTCAATGTCCTGCCAATTTTCATTACTATCATTCCTCCTGCTACTTGCCTCTCAAAAATCATTTATAATTCAGTCAATCAGGTGTTTTCCTCTCTTATAATAGCCTTAATCTATTTATATCCTTATTAATACTGGCTCATTTGCAGCTAAGAGTGTGATTAAGGGTGGGAGTTACCTTTCAGGGTATGAGTAGTTAGCTACGCTCTAATGCAGTTGAAAGTGTGATTGAGGGTGTAGGATATCTTTGAAGATGTAGTTATTCTGACTGGATTGGTGATTCTGTTTTAGTAGTGCCTCAATAAAAATATATGAGACGTGGTGGAAAGAGTGACTCTCAAACAACTACCCAGAGACAAGGAAAGAACAACAAACAGCACATCAGCCAAATCCAAAATACGACCAGAAAAATCAAATAAATGGCATAAAGGGTATCCCAAGAGCAGCAGCAAGTTCAGGAAGTCTAGGAGACTGCACCACTAAGTTACATAGGACTCCGACCAAAGAAATCCAAACCATGAAGGCAGGGAGTCAAGACAGATTAATCTAAAAAAGTAGATTAATCTATTTTTTTTTTAAGATTTTATTTTTAGAGAGAGGGGAAGGGAGAGAGACAGAGAGGGAGAGAAACATTAATGTATGGTTGCCTTTCACCTGCCTCCAGCCACGGACCTAGCTGGAGAACTGGCTTGCAACCTGGTTATGTGCCCTGACTGGGGAATTGAACCAGCAACCTTTGGGTATGCAGGCTGGCACCTTATCCACTGTGCCACCTGCTAGGGCTTTAATCTACTTTCTTAACAAAAAAGAAGAGACTCCTAAAATGGGGGAAAAAGAAACAATACCTCACCAAAAAGAAAGGAGGAATCTCCAGAAAGACTGCCAAATGAAATAGTGGCAAGCAATCTATCAGACATGGAATTCAAAATAATGGTAATAAGCTCAGAAAGCTCAAAGAAAACTATAAAGAACTCAAGGGGAACCACAAAGAACCCCAGGGAAGCTATAAGGAAATTATTGAGAACAACACCAGCATTAAAAAGGACATAGAAATGATCATTAAGAGCCAGGAGGGAATCAATAATACAATTTCTTAATTGGAGAACTCAGTAGAAGGAATCAAAAGCAGGTGAGAAGAAGCAGAGGAATGGATTAGCAAATTGAAGGACAACACAGAAAAAAATAGCCAGGCAGCGCAAAAAAAAAATAAAAAGACTAAAAAGAATGAAGAGGTACTAAGAGAGCTGCAGGACAATAAGAAATGTAATAATATCCATAAGATAGGCATACCATCAACAGAATAGGAGCAGGAATAGAAAATCTGTTTGAAAAAGTAATGATAGAAAATTTCCTGAACTTGGTGAGATAAAAAGTGACACAAATCCAGGAAGCACAGGGGATCCCCCAATGAAGATAAACCCAAAGAACCCCACACTAAGACATACTATAATTAAAATGGCACCTTTCAAAGACAGAGAATTCTAAAAGCAGCTAGAAAAAAACTTCTAATAACATACAGTGGAGCTCCAATATGGCTATCAGTCGATTTCTCAAGAGAAACACTACAAGCCAGAAAGGAATAGCAAAAAATGTTCCAAGCAATAAAAAGCGAATTCCTCTAAACAAGATTCCTCTACCCATTAAGATTCTCATATTCAAAATGAAAAGTGAAACAAGGAGTTTACAAGACAAAAGAAAGCTAAAAGAATACATTACCAAATCAGCATCACAAGACATGCTAAAGAGATTGCTATAAGAAGAGAAAGAGAGCCCTGGCTGGTGGCTCAGTGAATAAGCACGGGCCTGCAAACCCAAAGGTCACTGGTTCAATTCCCAGTTGGGGCACCTAACCATGTTGCAAGCCAGGTCTCCAGCCAGGTCTGTAGCCAGAAGCAGGTGAAAGGCAACCATTCATTGAGTTCCTCTCCCTTTCTTCCTCCCTCCCTGCCCTTCTCTCTAAACATAATGAATAAAATATTTATTTAAAAAAAAAGGCGGGGGGAAGTACAAAGGTACACAGGTACAAAGGGAAAACAATCACAATGACTAAGTACCTATCAATAATAACTTCAAATGTAAATGGATTAATGCTCCAATAACCTGAAATGTAAATACTCCAATCAAAAGATATAGGGTAGCTGAATGAGGAAGAAAACAGGAACTTATACATACGTGGTCTACAAGAGACCCATCTCAGAACAGAAGATCTACACAGACTAAAAGTGAAAGGATGGAAAAAAATATTTCAAGCAAATTGACATTAAAAAAAAACCCTGGGGTAACAATACTTTCAATAACCAAAATAGATTTCACAACAAATGCCATAAAAAGTAATGAAGAAGGATATTTCATAATACTTAAGGGAACAATTCAGCAAACATATATGCATCCAATATATGAGCATCCAAATATATGAGTAAAATTTTGGAGGAATTCAAGACAGAATTGACAGAAACACACTCAGTCACACCCCATTACCAACAGTGGACAATTCTTCTAAGAAAAAAAAGAAAACACCAAGGATATTATGGCACTGAACAACACTCTAGATCAAAAAGGACTTGGTTGAGATCTACAGATATTTTCACCCCAAAGAGACAAAATGCACATAGTACATTGCCAAACACATACCATATGGCAGGAAACAAAACAAGCCCCCACAAATTCAATAAAATTGAAATTATAGCACACATCTTCTCAGACCACAACGGCTTGAAACTAGATACCAACCTCAAGAAAAAAACCCCAAAACATTCAAATTCATGGAGACTGAATAACATGCTATTTAATAATCATTGGGTTAACAATGAGATGAAGGAAGAAATCAAAAAGCTTCAGGAAAGAAATGAAAATAAAGACAACACAACAGATCAAAACCTATGGCATATAGCAAAGGCAGTCCTGAAAGGGAAGTTCATAGCAATACAGGTCTACCTAAAAAAGATTAAAAGAAGCTCAAAAAAACAACTTAACCATAAAGCTACAAGAGCTAGAGGAACAACAATAAACAAAGCCCTGAGTGCATAAAAGGAAGGAAGGAAATAATCAAGGTCAAAGCAGAATTAAATGACCTAGAGACTAAAAAAACAATCCAAAGGATCAACTAAGTCCAAGAGCTGATTCATTGAAAAGATAAACAAAATTGATAAGCCTTTAACCAGACTCATCAAAGAAAAAAGGGAGAGAAACCAAATAAAATTAGAAATGAAAGAGAACTGATGCCACAGAAATGGTAGAAATTACTACAAACAGCTGTATGAGAAACAATCTCACCACCTGCATGAAATGGACAAATTTTTGGAAATATATAATCTTCTAAAACTGAATCAAGAAGAAGCAGAAAGCCTGAACAGACCCATAAAGCTACTGAAATTGAAAAATAAACTTCCAGCACACAAATCCCCAAACCAGGTCAAGACACAACAAAGAAAACTATAGGCTAAAATCGCAGATAAACACAGACACTAGAATGCTCAACAAAATACTGGCAAACCAGATCCAGCAACATAGTAAAAAGATTATACAACATGATCAAGTAAGATTCATCCCAGAAATGCAAAGATAGTACAATATTTGCACATCAATAAATGCAATACACCACATAAACAAAATGAAAGACAATATCATAAGATCATATCAACAGATGCTGTAAAGCATTTGATAAAGCACAACAACCATTTACGATAAAAATGCCAACAAAGTGGGAACAGAGGGAGGTTACTTCAACATGATGTAATGCCGTAAAGCATTTGATAAAGTACAACAACCATTTACGATAAAAATGCCAACAAAGTGGGAACAGAGGGAGGTTACCTCAACATGATAAAGGCCATATATAAAAACCTGCAGCCAACATCATACTCAGTGGGCAAAAACTGAAAGCCTTCCCTTTAAGATCAAGAACAAGGAAGGCAAGGGGCCCACTCTCTCTAGTTCTATTTAACATAGTTTTGGAAATTCTAGCCACAGGAATCTGACAAGAAAAAGGAATCAAAGGTATTCAAATTGGAAAGGAGGAAGTAAATTTGCCATTATTTGCAGATAACATGACAGTGCACATAGAAAGCCCTGTAAATTCCACAAAAAAACTTGACCTAGTAAGTGAATTTGGCAAAATAGATGGATACAAAGTCAATATCCAGAACTTGAAGGCAATTCTGTATTCCAAAAAGGAAACATCAGAGAAACTAGAAAAAGAAAATCCCATTTACTATAGCAACACAAAAAATTAAGTACCTAGGAATAAACTTAACCAAGGAGGTAAAAGATCTGTTCTCAGAAAACTACAGAACACTGAAGAAAGAAAACAAAGATGATACAAATGAATGGAAACATATACCACGTTCAAGGATGGGAAGAATTAATATCATTAAAATGACCGAATTACCCATAACAACTTATGGATTCAACACAATCCCTATTAAAATACAAATGCGCATTTCACAGATTTAGAATACTTCAAACATTTATATACAGCCAGAAATGATCCCAAATAGCCGCAGAAATCTTGAGAAAGAAGTACAAAGTAGGAGGAATCACGATACCAGGTATTTAAGTACAGGGTGCACGTGATGAACTGACAAATTTTAGTAAAATAAACAATATACCACAAAAGTGTTATATTTTGAAATAAATTTATTCTTACATGTAAATGCAGAAACATAGTCATTATTTTTTTAATTGTTCAAAAAAGTCTCCATTTGCTAGAGTAGTAAGACTCGATTCAACTCTGGAACCTTGAGCATGTTGTAATTAACTTTTCTTTATCTGTGGACATTACAATGTTTTCAATCTTAGCTTTAACAGCCTCTTTATTGGGATGAGGTTGTTTATTAACTTCTCTCTCACAAATGCTCCATACATAAAGTCTAAAGGATTTGCATCTGGTGAACTAGGCAGCCAGATTTCCTTTGACCAGAATTCAGGAACACTGACACTGAGAAATTCTTGTACCTTTTTGGCATTATGTGCTGGTCATCATCTTGTTAGAAGATAAAATGACTTCCATTTGCGACTTGCTTCATCCACAATACAACTACTTCTCTCAAAACATCAAGGTGAACATCCTGGATCTTCACTGATGATCTCTTGGATTCGTGTACAATATCTGGACTTGTGCACTCCTTGTGTACCTTATGCATTTTCCTTGTTGGCGTGGTGACATCAGGATCAGCATCATACACCTTCTTTACATTGTAAGGTAGGTAAAGGGATGTTATTGAAGTTCACAATTTTCTTAGCAGTTCTCCCTGCATGCAGTCCAGAAACTATGATTGCTTTAACCCAGTATTCCTTCGACATGATGGTTGCTCTCAGAATTCAATACTTTATATTTGAAACAATAATGTTAAATCATAACCTTAGAAAGTTTTTCAAAATAAGAAGCATGTGAAATAAGGAGATGCAAAGTTATTCCTAATTGATCATGTGTGCACCCCGTATGTTACAAAACCATTATAATTAACGCAGTCTGATACTACCATAAGACTAGATATATATATCAGTGGACCAGAATAGAGAGCCCAGGAACAACCCAGGTCTCTATGGTCAACTAATTTTTCACAAAGGGGGAAGAAGCATAAAAGAACTGGAAAAAGCCTCTGTAACAAATGGTGCTGGGAGAACTGAACAGGCATATACTAAGAAATGAAACTAGACCACCAACTTATACCATACACCAGAATAAACTTAGGATGGATAAAAGATTTAAATGAAAGCCATACCACCATAAAAGTCCTAGAGGAATACATACGCAATAAAAATTCAGATATTCCAGGCAGCAATATTTTCACTGATACTTCCCCAAGGGCAAGGGAAATAATGGAACAAATGAACAAATGAGAATGGTACATCAAACTGAAAAGTATTTTCTCAGCTAAAGAAAACATCAGCAAACTAAAAAAGGAAACATCCATATGAGGAAACATACTTGCTAATGATACCTCAGACAAGGATTTGATCTCCAAAATAAATAAAGAACATATATAGGGCCCTGGCTGGTAGAGCAGTGGATGGGTGCTGGCCTGAGAACCCAAAGGTCGCAGGTTCAATTCCCAGCCAGGGCACATAACCAGGATGCAAGCCAGGTCTCCAGCCAGGTCTGTAGCTGGAGGCAGGTGAAAGGCAACCATACATTGATGTTTCTCTCCCTCTCTGCCTCTCTCCTTTCCCTTCTCTCTGGAAATTTAAAAAAAACAACAACAACAAAAAACAAAAAAACCTACATGAGTCAATACCATGGAAAATAGACAACCCAATTAAAAAACTGGCAAAGGACCTAAACAGGTACCTCTCTGAGGAAGACTTACGAAGGGCCCATAGGCATATAAAAGAATGTTCAACATCACTAGCTATCAGACAGATGCAAAATAAAACCACAACAAGATACCACCTAACACCTGTCAGAATAGCAATTATTAACAAATCAGCAAACAAGTGCTGGGAGGATGTGAAGAAAAGGGAACCCTAGTGCATTGTTGGTGGGAACACAAGATTGGTGTAGCCATTATGGAAAACAGTGTGGAATTTCCTCAAAATTTAAAAACAGAGCTGCTTTTTTACACAGCGATTCCATGGCTAGGATTATACCCAAGAATCCTGAAACACCAATTAAGAAGAACCTATGTACCCTTATGTTCATAGCAGCAGTATTTACAACAGCCAAGTTCTGGAAAGAGCCTAAGTACCAATCAGTGGATGAATGGATCAAAAAACTGTGGTAAATTTACACAAAGGTATAATACATAGCATAAAGAAAGAAGGCACTCCTACCTTCTGCGATAGTATGGTTGGAACTGGAGTGTACTATGCTTAGTGAAATAAGACAGGCGGCAAAAGACAAATACCATATGATCTCCATTAATACAGGAAACTAATGAACAAAATAAACAGACAATCAAAATGGAACCAGAGGCTAAATAAAAAAATGAGCAGAATGAATGTGACCAGAGGTGACGGAAGAGGGGGAATGTGAGGGAGAAAACACACAGGGTTTAGTTGAGAAGCTTAATGTGAAAGACCCATGGAAACGGGCAGGGGTGGGGGACAGGATAGAGCAATGGTAGAAAGAAATGAAACAACTGTCATACAACAATAATAAATTAATAAAAGCCCAGAGAAAGTAGAAGGAAGGAAATCATCAAGAGCAGACCAGAACTAAATAACTTAGAGATTCAAACTACGATTTGAAGAATCAACAAGTCCAGGAGCTGGTTCTTTGAAAAAATTTTAAAAATTGACAAGCCTTTATCCAGACTCATCAAGAAAAAAACTCCTTGTCCTTGGTCCAAGGAGGCTTTCGGGTGTTATAAAACTTGTAGAAACCAAGCCTGCTGATGATTTTATTTTATATTGTATTTTATTTTTTAACTTTGAAAATTAACTCTTCACATGGGAGATTTCTTCAGAATGGCATGCTCCTTTAAGGTACTGAAGCTTTATTTGCCTATTTATTTCACATCTTGGTATTTGAGTAAACTTGAAAAGGGTGGGCATGAAGCATCTAGGCTGCCTGGCACCCCCAAGTCCCAGAGGAAGTGCTGTTCTTTTGAGCAACAGCCTGTCTGTCAAGTGTACAGATTTTATTTATGCATAATTTAATCGGGTCTGTAAATACGGGTGCACTTCTTAAGAACTTTTTGAGAAATGGGGTTCCACTTTAATAACTTTTTAAGGTGAGGGGCTCATCTGAAACATATCTTTAGGTTTTATTCATGTGCACAAAGGGTATTATTAGGAATTAGAAACCTGGGCGCTCTCTGTTCTTGGTGTGAACGATTCTCTTTCATTGATGCTCTCTGTTCACAAGGCAATAAATTGGTATCTCGTTCCCTGTTGGGCTTACCCCCCAATAGGAGTGTGCGGTCCAGTGCAGCGCAGTGCATGGGGTGTTGCTAAGATTTGATATTAACTCCATGCCTGTAAAATGTTCATAGAGACGTTGTGTTTATGCTACCTTTACAATAAAAAGTATTCTCTATAAAAAAAAAAAAAGAAAAAGAAAGAAAGAAAGAAAAAGAGAGAGGGGACCCAAATAAATAGAAGCAGGAACGACAGAGAAATCACAACTGATACTTCAGAAATACAAAAGATTGTAGGAAATTACTACAAACAACTATATAACAAGAAATATGACAACCTGGGTGAAATGGACACATTTCTGGAAATGTATAATCTACCAAAACTGAATCCAGAAGAAGCAGAAAGCCTGAATAGGCCAATAACAATTAGTGAAATTAGTGAAAATCTCCCAAAGCACAAGAATCCTGGACCAGATGGATTCACAGGTGAATTTTACCACTCCTATCCTTCTCAACCTATACCAAAAAATACAGGAAGAGGGAAGACTCCCAAACTCGTTCTATGAGGCCAATATTATTCTAATCCCAAAACCAGATCAAGACACAACTACGAAAAAAAACTATAGGCCAATATGTCTGATGAATATAGATGCTAAGATTCTCAACAAAATATTGGCAAACTGAATTCAGCAGTACATTACAAAGATCATACAACATGATCAAGTGGGTTTCATCCCAAGGATGGAAGGATGGTACAACATTTGTAAATCAATAAATGTAATACACCACATCAACAAAATGAAAGGCAAAAACCTTATGATTATATCAATAGATGCTGAAAAAGCATTAGAGAAAGTACAGCAACCATTTATGATCAAAACCCTCAGCAAAATGGGAATAGAGGGAGCATACCTCAACATCATAAAGGCCATCTATGAGAAACCTGAAGCCAAGATTATACTTAACAGGCAAAAACTGAAAGCTTTCCCCCTAAGATCAGGAATGAGACAAGGCTGTCCACTTTCTCCACTTCTGTTCAACATTGTCTTGGAAGTTCTAGCCATAGCCATCAGAGACAAAAAAACAAACAAACAAACAAATAAAGAAAAACGAATCAAAGGTGTCCAAATTGGAAAGGAGAAAGTCAAACTGTCAGTATTTGAAGATAATATAATAGTGTACATACAAAACCTGATGGGCTCCACCAAAAACTTACTCAACCTAATAAGCCAATTTAGCAAAAAGCTACATATAAAGTCAATATCCAGAAATCAAAAGCATTTTTGTATACCAATAATGAAACATCAGAAATAGAAGCGAAAAAACAAATCCCATAAACAAATCCCATTTACCATAGCAACAAGAAAAACAAAGTACCTAGGAATAAACTTAACCAAGGAGGTAAAGGACCTGTAGTCAGAAAACTACAGAACAATGAAGAAAGAAATCAAGGAAGATACAAATAAATGGAAGCATATACCATGCTCATGGATGGGAAGAATTAACATCATTGAAAAGTCCATACTACCCAAAGCAATCTATAGATTCAATGCAATCCCAATCAAAATACCAATAACAGACTTCACAGAAATAGAAAAAATACTTCAAAAATTTATATGGAACCAGAAACGCCCACGAATAGCCACAGCAATCTTGAGAAAGAAGAACAAAGTAGGAGGAATCACAATACCGGACTTCAAACAATACTACAAGGCTGTCATCAAAACTGTCTGGTACTGGCATAAGAATAGACATATAGATCAATGGGACAGAATAGAGAGCCCAGAAATAAACCCAGGACTCTATGGTCAATTAATATTTGACAATGGGGGAAGGAACATAAAATGGAGTAAAAACAGTCTCTTCAACAAACGGTGTTGGGAGAACTAGACAGCAACATGCAGAGAAATAAAACTAGACCACCAACTTAGACCATACACCAGAATAAACTCAAGATGGATAAAGGATTTAAACATAAGCAGTGCCACCATATAGGTCCTGGAGAAAAATATAGGCAGTGAACTTTTTGATATCCTATACCAAAATGTGTTTACTGATACTTCACCAAGGGAAAGGAAATAAAAGAACAAATCAACAAATGGGACCATATCAAATTGAAAAGTTTCTGTTCAGCCAAAGGAAACACCAGCAAAATTCAAAAGGAACCAACTGTATGGGAAAACATATTTGCTAATGATACCTCAGACAAAGGTTTGATCTCCAAAATATATAAATAACTAATGTGACTCAACACCAGGGAGACAGACAGCCCAATTAAAAAATGGGCAAAGGACCTGAACAGACAGCTCACTGAGGAAGATATACAAGGGGCCCAGAGGCATATGAAAGAATGCTCAACATCACTAGTCATCAGAGAGGTGCAAATTCAAACCACAATAAGATACCACCTCACCCCTCTCAAAATAGCAATCATCAACAAATCAACAAACAAGTGTTGGCTAGGATATGGGGCAAAGGGAACCCTGGTTCACTGTTGGTGGGAATGCAGGATGGTGCAGCCACTTTAGAAAACAGTATGGAGTTTCCTTAAAAAACTAAAAATGGAATTGCCTTTTGATCCAGCCATTCCACTACTAGGACTATACCCAAAGAATCCTGAAACACCAATTCAGAAGAACCTATGTACCCCTATGTGCATAGCAGCACTATTTACAATAGCCAAGTGCTGGAAACAGCCTAAGTGCCCATCAATGGATGATTGGATCAAAAAACTTTGGTACACTTACACAATGGAGTATTACACAGCAGAAAGAAAGAAGGAACTCCTTCTTAGTTGAAATAAGCCAGTCAGTGAAGGACAAATACCACATGATCTCACTCATTACAAGACAATAATGAACAAAACTAACAATAAGCAAAACACAACCAGATATATGAACACAGTGAATAGGCCTTCAGTGCTTAGGGGGAAAGGGGGTAGGAGGAGCGGGGAGGAAGAGGCAGGGAAGGTAGCAATTTAAAGAAGAATCTAGCATGGAGGAACCATGGACATGGACAACAGTGGGTCTGATTTTGGGGGAATGGGTGGGTGGGGAAGAGGACAGAGGGGAGCAAAAGGGGGATGGATGTAATACAACAACAATAAAATTAAATTTTAAAAAACAATAAAAAATTAATATTAAAAAAAAAGCCAACCATATACTCTATACAAAGTGATCCCCCAGATATTTCAAGTATCCACCTGGCACCAACACAGTTTTTATAATATTATTGACTATATCTCTATGCTATGTTTTTATCTCCCAATTGCAATAAAAATTTTACGTGAAAAATTGCACACAAAAATGTTGGGGATGTCTAAGACTTTAACAGATGTTTCACCCAAGTATATATTGATGGCAAATAAGCACATCCATCACACATCATCAGAGAAGTGCAAACTATATCATCAATGAGATATCACTACACACTTTTTAGAATTGCCAAAATCCAGACATCAACAACACCAACAAGCTAGTCAGGATGTGGAGTAACAGGAACACTCGTTTACTGCTGGTGGAAATGCAAAATGATTCAGCCACTGTAGAAGATAGTTTGGTGGTTTCTCACAAAACATATTCCTACCATATGGACAGCTATTTACTTCATTAGTCTTGTAGAAATATGTTCATGATTTCCAGAACTATTTATTGTATTGCTTATTGGTGATGTTGAAAAGGCCTGAATTAGGGGGAATGGGGAGAGTGGGGGAGGGGAAAGCAGGGTGGGGAAATGAGATGAATGTAATACATCAATAAATTAAATTAAAATAAATAAAGAGCCTGAATTATATTGACAGCCAAACTTGTAAATGTGAGGTCTATCTCTAGCAAAAAATTCCTAGTATGTGCTATTTTTCTCTGCCTTCAATTTTAATTATGTAAGGCCAGATCTATAAGCTTCCTAAACTTTCATTTACTGAGACTGTTTCAGTCTAACGGTCTCCTGGGTCTGAGATTTGATTATAAGGTACCGAGTTAATCAATCCCTATTTCATGAATGTTGGCTGAAGACACAGACTCCTGGATCAGAGACAAAACATGCAGTGAGCCTCAGCATGTTTGCCAACAGGTCCCTATCCAAATAAACCCCAGAGTGACATCATCAAAGGGACACAGAGTGGGTATATTACACTGAACATGGGAATGCACCAGTTCTCCATCAGGCTATAAGCAAGCCTGCTCTTTGTCCTGAAAGGGAGATACTACCCCATTCTTCAAGGTTTCTCACTGCAAACATCCTAGAGAAATAATGTGGATACAGGGTTGTCAGAGCTCTGAACTGTTGTCATACCCAGCAAGTTTTGGATGAATGCAAGGAGTTATTCCCAAAACAAAGCTTGCTGTTTCAAAAAGAGTTAAGAAATTACTCCACAATGAGATTTTATAGAAATTCAAATAAATGGTAACTCCCATCCTTTCCTAAGGGATAATTCCTTTACATTCAGGCATATACAGTATTTTATTTTTTTAAGTCTATTCATGTTTTAGAGACAGAGGGAGGAAGGAAAGATGATAGGGAGGGGGAGTGGGAGAGGAGAAAGAGAGAGGCATCTATTTGTTGTTCCACTTATTTATGCATTCACTGGTTGATTCTTGTATGTGTCCTGCCTCAGGATTAAATCCACAACCTTGGCATATTGAGACAATGCTCTAACCAACTGTGGGGTCAGGGGACATGGCCCTTTCCTCTCCCCTAACTGAGGGCTGATCAGGGGACTCCAGGCCAGAAAGAATGTGTATTGTTTTGAAAATGGATTGTCACTTTCTCCTTCTTTTGGAGTGGCTTCCCATTCTGTGACTGCTCCTTGACCTTTTATTTATGCAAAGTAATGAAGTTGAGAATCACCCACTGGATATGTGCCTCCTTTGTCTGGACCCCTTAAAACATGTCTCAGACACAGTGGGGTGCGGCCCTGCTTGCCAACCTGCCACTGTCCAAGTATGCTGTAATGGCAAAGTAAATAAAGGCAAAGTCTATTTCATAGTCCTCCTTGTGGACTTTTCGGCTTATCCCAACCAACAGTCAAGATCCCTGGACTTGATCACCTGTGTTACAATTGGATCAGCAGGATCTGGATACACCAAAATAGTCCCAGTTAAGTGGACTATGGGCAACAACATGCTGGGTCAAAAACAGTGAACAAAATCCCAAAAATAAATAATGGCAGGTATAAACCCAGGGTGGTATACCATTATTGGGAGGGATGCTATGGACCTTGCAGAAGACCTCTGCGAAAAAACGGAAAAACTAGCAGAAGCAAAACAGTTAAGAGGGTAAAAAGTTAAAAAGAAAAATGAGGAAATATAAGCCTCCTTGAAACTTTTGTCAACAGGTGCTTCTTGCTGATTCAGTAAAGAAATACAAATCAGCAAATCTGTTAGTGTACAAGCAGGGTCTATTGGTAGTATGATCTCATGGCAGAGAACAGGCCTTGCCAAAGTTGGGGAGGAGAGGCACAGGTTTAGGGCAAAGCAGGGTAAGAGGGTGGTGAAAGTAAGGGTGGCCAAAGACCAGTGTGGCCAGAGAAAGCCAAGAGAATGAATATGAGGACTTAATATAATTAACCAGCTGGAGATGAGGAAGTTACACATTGATTGACAGGTAAAGGTGGTGCCAGCTTTAGAGGAGGGAGGTTGTGACTACCCAAACTTAGGTATATGTGAGAGTCTGTTAGCCCAAATCCTCATTTTGTTTCAGACTCCATTGTTCATCCTGTTGTAAAAGATACATGACAGGAGGCAGTTCATTAAAGCTGGGGTAGTTACCCAGTTATTTATGGGGTCTTTCTGTAAGCATTAGGGACTCCCTCTTAAAATGGGATAGTGACCAGAGGCAGGCATTTTTCCAAGGTTATTTTATAGGCTCTTTCTTTGGGCACTACAGAGCCTTTTCTATCTTTCAGGCCTTGGAATGAAAACACAGTTTCAAAGGCTTTCTTTTCCAGATGGTGGAAATAATAACAGAATTTCAAGGACTGTCCTCTTTCCATGCTGACATGGTGTTTCCTATGATGTTGGAACACCTGGAAAAATTATAGGACCAGGATTAGGACTGCTGTATTAGTGAGATATTTCTCCCTCCTCCTCCTCACCTTGATTTACTTACTATTCACCCTACCTAAGTGCCAAAAGGCATTTCTTGGCAACCAGGACTTTAGATGCTGGTGAGCAACCGCAGCCCAGTCTCAGAGTTGTTCTTATGCTATCTCGTGCCTCACTTTGTCTCTGCTTTAAATATTGTTCTTGTTTCTCCTTTGGCTTAAGGTCTAATAAATGAGAAGTGTATATTGATTTGGAAATTAAATGCTTCTGAGGAGAACACAACTAAATTAAAAAAAAAAACAAAAAACTTAAAAGATAGTCTCTAAAGAAGGCTTCTGAGACTAATTAAATGCCAACACCCTATTCCTCTCCCTTCTACAACTCCAAAACCAGCTTGTCTTTGAAATCTAAATACATGGTCTCACTTAGTATACAATCTCTTAATCTGGACCATCTCATAATATGCAAATTTTTTAGAAGATATTAAAAAATTGGAAAAAAAGCCTTACCATAGCTAATCAAATCAATTTACTTCAGCTATTCCTTTCTAAATTAGAAAATTTTAATTAAAGTTATCAAATAACTATTTTTAAATGTCTGAATATTTTTTATATTTAAAATATTTTAAATATTTAAAAATGCTGTAATTTTTATCTGAAAAATTCAGAATATGTAAATATTTTAAAATGCTTAAACACTGATTGCTAGACAAGTCTTGGGTTCACCAGCTTTTGACTTTTACTGCAAAAAGGTTAGTGAAGTGAATCGGGAGCTGTTGGTAAGGGTTTTATTAATGTCTTTGTTAGAGGTGTGCTTCTTGAAAATAAGTGTATCTGCCATTTAAAAAAACCCTATGTTTCCACAAGTTATGAAATATGTTCATAAAAGTCAATCTAGGGAAAACTGGCAGCTTATTTTTGGTTATCACTGGAAATTAAGGTTTCTAAAAGTTAAAGATTTAATTAGAAAAAAGTTATATGGTTTTGATACTAAAAATGTAAATTATGACAACATATTTTAAAAATAAAATTAGAAGTAAATTGTTCTAATTCCTAAATATGTTAAAAAGGCAAACTAAAAGAAACTAGAAAAATTGTAGGTCTGTAGAAGTTAAAAAAAATCATATAAAAATAGAAACAAAAAAATAAAATCTTGTGCTTTACATATACATGTAGTAATTATGTGTAAAATCTGTTAAGAAATATGTGTTCGTCTGTGTATTAAACACAGTACATTTTCTGCCTCCAAATAACATTAATAGAATGTTAATATATTATTGGCCTAAAAGAAATTAAATACTTATACAAATTAAGCAGGATCCTGTGGGCTGAACAAATGATTTTATGTGAAAACCAGTTTTAAGTTTAATATCATTTGAAGTTATTATCATAAAAATGTGTTGTATAAAAAGTTATACATTTCTAGTTAAGTTTATTTGACTGCCTTCCTAAAGTTTAAATTTTAAAAAACTTTCTAACTGAAAAGTAACTAAGTTATTCCAGTTGGCCCCTGGAACAATACCTCAAGGCTTTGTTCTCCCTCTTTAACATGCTTTAAGTACATAGGAAGCAAATTTTAAAAAAAAATTATTTAATTTTTATTTAATTATCAAATTTTTAAAAATGCTCTATTTGTATACACATATTAAAGTAAATATCCTAAAAATTATTTAAGGTTAATCTTAATTTGACTAATAAAAATAAAAGTAATTTTAAAAGAAAAATTATGTTTCAATAAAATCTTATACACAATTATAGAAATTAACTTTAATTCAATGTATTGCCTAGTTTATAGGCAAGAAAATTTTATTTCTTGCCTATAAACTAGACTGAATACTAGTGTTTCATTTTTCCTTCATCATTTGAAATTATTAACTGCTAATATAGTATCAACTTTACAGAACATACCTAAGCACCTAGTACTATCACCAGAAACATTTTATACTACAAATGAAAACACTATATCCAATTGTCACTGCTTAATTTTATTCCAGCAAAAGCCACACATTTGGAAGTCTTCTCTTTTGATATTCTTTAGCAGACTCACAAACTGGTTTTTGATTTGCTGTGTTCATAAACTTTTGTAGTCTTTCCATTTTCATAAAATGTAAGTACTATGACCTTGTTTACCTGGTTTCTCTAAATCTTGGGGGTTGTCTGCTTGAATCCTGCAAAATCAATACCTTCCTCTAATAAACAATAGTACTGACCTCTAAAAACAGCTGCTCAGACTGTTGGGTCTACACAAAGTTCCTAACCATGGTCCCTGCTAGCCTGCCATGAAAAATTTACCCTGTGAACCAGACACTCTGGGACTGGCTCTAAGGCTAAAAGGCTCTGACACCCTCTTCAAACAGATGCGTAAGAAGGTATTTTCCTTCGTAAGAAAGCAGACCAACCACACCAAACCATAGCAAGTGTGTACACAGTTTGGGACGGTGTGGGGTGACTATCAGAATTACAGGTGAGAACACAACAGCCCATACTCGTATATATTAAATACAGAAATGGAACTGCTCATAAGGTAAATGCCATGAACCCTGTACAAGAGTATTACAGTACTGCCTTGTTAGGGTCCACCTGAGAAGAAGCATGGAAACTTTAGAGTCCCACGTGTGCCAGGATAAACCTGTTAAGTCCCAACTGGAAGGCCAGGAATGCTGGGTACATACATGTTTCCATGTAAAACCAGTGGCCCTGGGGGGAAGGGGACTAGAACATGTGTAAATTTACTATGAAGCCCAGCCAGTTCTCTCACCTAACCTGATCCTATCAACTGCAGAAGTGTTTTAAATTTGAACAAACATCCTGACCCTAGTGTTTTGCCCCTTCCCTGTAATTAGCATTGATTGACAAGCTTGCCCCTTTCAAAAAAAGACTTTTGGGACCAAAGAACTGGGCCTTTGGCTTTGAGCCACTGACCAGCAGATTTTCTTCCCCTTACACAGAGCTGTTTGGGATGGTTTTTGTTTCATCCACAACACTGGGGTGGGGATTGTACTGAGGGTCAAGGTCCCCCATACTGACTGCTACAGAATATTGGTGGCATCCTTCCTCCTGGGTCTCTGGCTTCTTTATGGCACTTTCAGCCCTCGGGAGTATCTGTCATATGTATATGAATATAATATGCCTTAGCACATGTGCCTCCTTTGTCTGGGACCCTTTAAAACAAGTCTCAGACACAGGGGAATGCAGTCTGGCTGGCTGACCTGCCACTGTCAAAGTTCCCTATAATATAAATAATAAAGGCAACGTCTATTCCATTCAGTCTTCTTGTGGATTTTTTGGCCTCATTGAAGAAACAATCAAAATCTCCAGACTTGAACTCCTCTGTTAAGCCAACTAAGCAAACTTCCTTTATCAGAGTTTAGAGTATTAAAATTAAAAACTCATTTTAAATGGAGTCGTCTAAAACGGACTTTACCTACATTGGTATAGTGAAGACAGGAAAATGAGATTTCACACAACGGGTCAGCGCAAGAAGCTTGTCTTCTCCATCTCTGGATAACAATGCAGAGATGCAGACATAACCCCTAACTGCCAAAAAGGACAATACTTTCTGTGAGGTAAAAATATTGTTGTATGCCTTCCTAATTCAAATCCAAGACTAGTAATTACACTTTTTATAGAACTAAAAGAGGAGGCAGTTAAGTAATAGAAAGCTGCAACAATTTATTTCATATCTTTTGTAACCCATACTACTACTACTACTACTACTACTACTCAAATGTAACATTTTTTAATTTAGTAGTTGAGTACTGCAAACAAGTCTTTATTTAACAAGCACATCAGATGGATCTCACTAGTAGAAGGAATCATTAAGGGGAAAACTATGTATTTTTAAATACTGATAATTTGATTATCAATTACAACCATCAAATATGCTACCTTTCCTGGTTAACAATGAATTAGGGAGTAACTGAACAATCTCATGGCAGGAATGTTTTAGCGCAGTCACCTAATTTAATAAAGTCATAAACAGAACCCAGAAAAAAAAAAATGCTGAACCGAAGGTCAAAAACACCTGAGAACCTAAATAAGTAGGAATCAATGACTAACTTTAAAATCTTGAAGAACATGAAACACTTGTATTTTCAGCAGTAGAAGCCTATTGGACAGACTCCTCCATTCCCAATCTATAATTAACAATAGTTTATTATCTGTAACAAGAGTGGTTATTTATAAGATTTATCAACTCCCTTAAGGAAGTTCATAAATAGGCTTTGGGGGAAAATGTGATCTATGTGAAATCCCATGAAAGTTGGGAATATATGTAAGTCAAGTTTCAAGTTCTCAAGGGGTCTAGGATTCAAAATAGGTTATGAATCATCAATTGTAAAATCTGAGGTCCTCTTTCCAGAGTTCAAAAACATTACATTATATGTTAATCAGATTATAAAATACAAGAAACTTCCAAGTGAAAATTAAAATAAAGGGAAGGAGATTCCAGATGGCAGAGGAGTAAGTGGACATACACCAATCTCATCCCAGGACCAATCTGGAATCACAACTTAATTGGGGAGATTTCATCTGGAATAACCAACAGGACACTAGCTGGAGAAAAATCTTATATAACTACGGACAGAACAGAAGAAGACAATTTATCACAATATGACTGACAGGAAGTGAGGAAACGAGGGCTGGCTGGGCTCCCATGGGAGGAAAACTTCAGCAGTCATGGGTTCCACCTGAGAAGGGTAGGGTCTAAACCCCAGCTGGGCTTCCCAGCCTACAGCAGCACAGCTGAGAGTAAAACAGCATCCAGTTGTGAAAAGTGAAAAGTGAAAAGTCAAGGGGTTTTGCCAGCTTAAGAGAGACGACCAGAGACTCAAGTGAGTTCTTAAATAAATCACACTTGAAAATACATTGGCACCCACTTACCCTGGGATTCAGCTGAGGGAGGGCAGAGTGGACTAGAGATACTTAAGGGGAGTTTGGGACAGTGGTTTTGAGGACAGAAATGAGGGAGCATCCAATGAGGTCCCAGTGATGAGTCATTCTCTTTGGAGCAGGCAGGCACTCTCCCAAAGTGGCATCAGCCAGAGTGGAGGCAATAGCCCCCAACACAGGAATTAATCTGCCCTGCCTGGTGGTGCCTAAGCCTGACAATTGATCACAGGTTGAATGGATTAATGGCTAAAGGAGACAAAGACAGGTGATGTCCAGTAGTCTTGAACAGGCTACCTAGCCCAGATAGGGACATGATATGACCTCACCAGGGGTGGATCCAGGAAATAAAGAAAGTGCACCTCTACGAAAGATACAAGATGTGGTGGGCAGAGTGACTCTCAGTTAGTTAGATGGAGGGAAGGACCCAACAAAGAGCAACACAACCACAAAAACCCAACTGAATCAAGAAGCAAAAAGCCCAAATAGACTGATAACAAACAGTAATATTTAAGCAGGAATCAAAAAACTCCAGGCATACAAAAGCCTCAGACTGGAAGATTAAACAGGTGAATTTTACCAAACATCTGTGGAAGAACTAACTCCTATTATTCTCAACCTATGCCAAAAAATTCAAGAAGAAGGAAGTTGCCCAAACTCTTTTTAAGAGGCTAGTATAATTCTAATCCCAAAACCGGGTCAAGACACAACAAAAAAGAAAACTACAGGTCAATAATGCTGATGAACACAGATGCTAAGATCCTCAACAAAACATTGGCAAATTGATCCAGCAAAACATTAAAAAGACCAAACACCATGATCAAGTGAAATTCACCCCAGTGATGCAAGGATGGAAAGTACAATATTTGCAAATCAATGAACGTAATAAACCACATAAACAAAATGAAAGACAAAAACCGTATGATCATCTCAATAGATGCTAAAAATGCATTTGATAAAGCACAGCACCGAATTATGATGAAAACGCTCAGCAAATTGGAAATAGAGGGAGCATATCTCAACATAATAAAGGCCATATATGAGAAACCTGCAGCCAACATCATACTCATTGGGCAAAAACTATGCTTTGCCCCAAGATCAGGAACAAATCAGATACCCATTCTCTCCATTTGTATTCAACATCGTTTTAGAAGTTCTAGCCAGAGCATTGAGACAAGAAATGGGAATCAAAGGCATCCAAATTGGAAAAGAGGAAGTAAAACTGTTATTATCTGCAGATGACATGATAGTGTACATAGAAAATCATACAGACTCCACTGAAAAACTACTCCTTAATCTGGCAAAAAAGCTGGATACAAAGTCAATATCCAGAAGTCAAAGGCATTTTTATACACCAACAATGAAACATCAAAGATAGAAACTAGAAAACAAATCTTTCTTACTATAGCAAAAGAAAAATTAAGTACTTGGGAATAAACTTAAGCAAAGCGGTAAAAGACCTGTATTTGCAAAACTACATTAACACTGTAGAAGGAAATTAAGGAAGATACAAGTAAATGGGAGCATTAACCATGTTCATGGATAGGAAGCATTAACATCATTAAAATGTCCATACTACCCAAAGCCATTTATAGATTCAAGGCAATCCCTAGTAAAATAATAACAACCTATTTCGCAAGTCTCGAACAATATTTCAAAAATTTATATGCAGCCAAGGGCGACCACCAATAGCCACAGCAATCTTGAGAAAGAGAAACAAAGTAGGAGGAATCATAATACTGGATATCAAACTTTATTACAAGGCTGCTATAATCAAAGCAGTCTGGTTAAGTCTTACATGTCTGTAAGAATAGACATATAAATCAACGGAACACAGTAGAGCGCCCAGATTTGACAAAGGGGTAAGGAACATAAAACGGAGTGAAAAAAGCCTCTTCAACAAATGGTTTTGGGAAAACAGGACAGAGACATGGAAATAAATTAAATTAGACCACCAACTTACACCATACACCAAAATAAACTCAAGATGGATAAAAGACTTAAACATAAGCATTGCCACCATAAAAGCTCTAGAGGAAAACATAGGCAAAAAATATGCAGATATCCCATACAGCAAAATTTTCACTGAAATATCTCCCAAGGAAAGGGAAATAAAGAAACAAATAATCAAATGGGACTACATCAAACTGCAAAGTTTCTGCACAGTCGAAGAAAACATCGAGAAAATAAAAAGGGAACCAACTATATGGGAAATCATATTTGCAAATGACGACACCTCAGACAAGGGTTTGATCTCCAAAATATATAAAGAGCTAATATGACTCAACACCAGGGAGACAAACAACCCAATCAAAAAATGGGCAAAGGACCTGAACAAACACTTCTCCAAGGAAGACATTCAAGGGGCCCATGGGCACATGAAAGAATGCTCAACATCATTAGCCATTGGAGAGATGCCAATTAAAACTACAATGAGATACCATCTCATACAGGTCAGAATGACCATCATTAACAAAACAACAACACAACAGTGCTGGATAGGATGTAGACAAAAGGGAACCAATGATTATACATCAGATAGAAACTAGAAAACAAATCCCATTTACTATACCAAGTACACTGTCGGTGGGAAATGCAGACTGCAGCCACTGTGGAAAACAGTATGGAATTCTCTCAGAAAAACTAAAAATGAAACTGCCTTTTGATCCAGCAATCCTAGCCAGAATTTTACCCAAAGAATCCTGAAACACCAATGCAAAAGAACCTATGTACCCCTATGTTCATAGCAGCACTATTTACAATAGCCAAGTGCTGGGAAACATCTTAAGTATCCATCAATGGATGAATGGATAAATATCCATGGTAAATTTATAGAATGGAATGTTACACAGCAGAAAGAAAGAAGGAACTCCTCCTACCTTTTGCAACTGCATGGATGAAACTATAGAGTATTATGCTTAGTGAAATAAGCCAGGCAGTGAAAGACCAATACCATATGATCTCACCTAATACAGGGAACTAATGAAGAAAACAAAGAAACAAGCAAAACAGAACCAGAGGCATGGAAACAAGGAACAGTCTGACAGTCACCAGAGGGGAGGGTGGAGGGGGAGAAAAGGGAAAGAAGTGGTAGCATTTAGTCAAGGAACTAGTATAAATGACCTATGAACATGGACATGTGGAGACTGACCTGGGAGAAATGATTATGTAGGCGGGGCAGGGGAGAGCAATGGCAGAAAAACAGAACAACTGTAATACAACAATAATTCATTAAAATCAAGTTATGAGGAATAAAAAAATTAAAAACAAAAAAAAAATCTGATTTTCAGTAACTTTAGAAAAGATAGCTCTAAGATTTGTACTTGTAGATGTAGAGCCACAGCAGAGTTACGATGCCCTGTGGAAGCTGAAGCTGCTCCTCCCACAAGGCCCCTCCCGCCAGCTGAGCACCTCAGATGTGAGACCTGCACCCAGGCCAGTACCAACAGCTCAGCCATTAGTGCTAGCTCCACCCTCTGCTGTAGGCTCTCCTGCTGCTGCCCTCTGGCAGCCAGGTCTCATGGTCCAGATGGCAACCATTGCAGTTGATGTGGCTATATGTAAGCTCCACTGTCAACCTACATATGGGGGCTTCAGTGGAGGAAGTAATGCTGAAACCTCAAAGCCTGACATCACTTACCAGGAACCTCAGGGAAGTCAGCCTACATACCAGCAGCAGTAGCAGTTTGGCCCATGCCACTGAGATGAAACAGTTTTGGGAGTGTGCACAGAACCACAGCGACCTTAACCTTTGTGAGGGTTTCAGCGAAGTGCTGAAACAGTATAAATTTGCAAACAGATTAGCCTAATCCAGAAGTTCACAATAAAGAAATGGAAAATCATCTCATGACCAAGTTAATTTAGCATAAATATATAATTGATAGTGAAAGTATAAAACTACCAGTTAAACCTTTCCTATCATTAATAATTCCCTTGCCTGAGAATTGAAGAATTGCAATGGAAGAAAGTGTTCTTACTATATAATAGTCCCTTAAAAACCTTGCCCTGGGAAAAAGTTTCTCCTAAGTAGTAATACTTTAAAATTATTAATACTTGAGAAATACTTTAGTTTTTAATCTCTTTATTTAAATTTGTCCTATAAACCTTATAAATATATTATTTATAAGGTCAATATATTATTCCATATACACATAGACCCCTATCTACTAACATATACAGAGTGCGAGGGACAAACTGGAAATAATTTTGCATCTCCTTATTTCATGTGATTCTTATTAACTTTAAAAAACTGTTTCTAAGGTTATGGTTTAACATCATTGTTTCAGATATAAAGTATTAAATTCTGAGAGCAACCACCATGTCGAAGGAATACAATGTTAGAGCGACCATAATTTCTGGACTGTGTGCAGGGCCAACTGCTAAGGAAACTGTGGACTTCAATAACATCCCTTTATGTACAGCTTATACCGTGAAGGTGTATGATGCTGATCCTGATGTCCCCACACCAACAAAGAAAACACACGAGGTAAAGCCCTGGCTTGTGGCACAGTGGATAAGGCAATGGCCTGCAAACCCAGAAGTTGCTGGTTCCATTCCCTAGCCAGGGCACATGACCAGGATGCAAGCTAGGTCTCCAGCCAGATCTGCAGCTGGAGGCAGATGAAAGACAACCATACATTGATATCTCTCTCCCTCTGCCTCTCTCCCTACTCTTCTCTCTAAAAATATTAAGATCTTAAAAAAAACAAAAACGTATGAGGTATGCAAGGATCACACAAGTCCAGATATTATACGCAGAATCCAGGAGATCATCAGTGAAGATCCAGGAAAGTCAATGTGCTCCATAGCAAGAGAACTGCAGATGTTGGATGCAATGGTTCACAAGATTATTGCTGAAGATATCAGATAAAGATTGTATGTTCTTAGAAGAGGCTGACATAGCAGACAAAGGAAAGGCATTTTGAAAAAGGAAACTGATAACAAAATTGAAAAATCCCAAAGAAAAAAAACCCTCTGATTTTTTTCTCCAATGCAAAGAATTTTCAGCAGAAGCAGCAATAGGCGGCTCTGGAAGAATCTTAATGAGGTCCCAATTGTCATGAAAACAAAATTTCCTGCTATTGAAGGTGTTATGTGTTCTTAGCAATAAAGGAGATATCATGACTGCATTTTTTCCCACAAGGCTTGAAGGTGACTGCTGATGTTTACCCTGAAGCTTTGAGAGAAGTAGTTGTGCCGTGGATGAAGCAAGTCACAAATATATTTCACTTTATCTTCCAACAAGATGGTGCACCAGCACATAAATGCCAAAAAAGGTGCGAGAATTTCTCAGGGTCAGTGTTCCTGAATCCTGGTCAAAGGAAATCTGGCTGCCTATTTCACCAGATACAAATCCTTTAGACTACTATGTATGTAGTGTTTGTGAGAAAAAAGTTAATAAACAACCTCATTCCAATAAAGAAGCTGTTAAAGCTAATATTGAAAACATTATGATGTCCATGGATAAAGAAAAATTAATTAAAGTGTGCTCAAGATTCCAAAGGCAAATCCAGTCTATTACTGCATCAAATGGAGACTTTTTTTAACAATTAAAAAAATAATGACTATGTTTATATATTTACATATAAAAATTTATTTCAAAATGTAACACTTTTGCGGTATGTTTATTTTACTAAAATTTTGCCACTTTATTGCACACACCCTGTATATTACGAAGCATGCTCTTGTGCAATGACAAAACATGCACCATTTTAGCAACCAGCATTTTAACCGTACAATCTGAGAAAAGAATGGAAATACCTTCCTCCTCAACCATAGTTTATGTTACTTCAAAACATTACTAGTACTATGCATGTTCTATATCTTGGTGGTTTACAAATTTAGCAAGATCATCCAAATATTGGGTTGGCTAAAAAGTCTGTATGATTTTTCTGTAAAATAAAAAACACATTTCTCATTTTTCACCAATAACTTAACTGAGTTGGATATTTTGACTATCTGGGCTATTTTCTACGTTGTATAACAATGATTGTTCTCAAGTAATGTCTCAATTTGATTGCTATCAACTTCAATTAGTCTACCCAACAGTGGAACATTGTCCAGAGAGAAATCTCCAGCACAAAAGTTCACGAACCAATTTTGACATGTTCTATCAGTCACAGCACCTTTCCCATACACTGCACAAAATGTCTTATTTGCATTTCATTGTGTTTTCACCTTTCTTTCTTGAAATAAGGCATAATATGTTTAAAACGTTGCATATGATTTTTAATATTATAACAGACACACAAAAATTCACTAAGTTTGAGGGTTTTTTTAAAAATGCAAGTTGATATGACAGCTGTCACAATACAATCTAACAAAATTGTTCTGGATGAAGTTCAAGACAATTAAGTGCTATTAGAGGAATGTTATGGAAAAAAAATAAACTTACTTCCTGGTCAACCCAATAAATTAAGTAAGTACCTAAGTACTAAGTAAGTAAATAAATAAAGCGAGCTATTATGAATCTTCCCAGATACTGTAATTAGCAGCACTTCTTTTAACAAGGACTCATTATGATGCTGGGCAATATGCTCAGACTTCATATATACTATTACTTACAATACCTAACACTTAACCCAATACTAACAACACTAAATACTTAAAATATTCAGTAGGACAGGTATTAGTCTCAGAAGAAACATGCTCCATTCCCAGGCCCTGGTGCTGTTACCATTTCCTCTGGGACCATTTGTCTGTGGACCAGCCTGATGCTGTACCACACAGTTGACACAGTGTCCGTGTACAGGATATCTGGCACTGGCACATGTGCTCTGCTGATGGTACCTCTGTGCCATTACTGCCCTTCAATGTTTCTTTCAATTTTGGCACATATGTATAACAATGTTTCACCAAAATAAGAAACAACCAACAAAGAATCTAGGAACACTACATTTTAACAAAACTCTTCACTAATAAATCTGAACTATCACATTATGATCTGAAACAGTCATTAATGAGGAAATTAACCTAAATCCTAAATAAGATTAGTGCTATCATACTTTATATGTCATATTTTATTACAGTTAAGGTACACAAAATACCTTTCAATTTGTGGAAGCTGTTTCTTGGACTGAACTGCTTTAAGAAATTCAGTAAAATATTCCGGCTTTACAACTGGACGTCCACAAATGAGTGCACATAATGTCTAAAGGAAGAAAACATGTAAATACATATACTCATGATAATTTTTAAGAAAAGTTTTAAGTTATAGCCTACAAAGGAGTGACTCTATCCCTTTCCTTGCCATCTCTTCTAAAGAAGCCACAATCTATTATAAAATAAGTCCATTCAGTAATTGCTTAATTTAGTATACAAATCCCTATATGTATAATTACTAAATTATAAAACCTACCAATTACAGTATTACATTTTTTAATTAATTAAAAAACTAATGGGGGGGTTGTACAACATAACATAATGTTTAAGTCAATTTTAAAACGTAATCCAAATTTAAAAACATTAAATGCTAAAAAGTGTAAGTTAGGATTGAGGCAACATAACATCTGCCCTAAAGAAGACATCAAGAAATAAAACATGAGAAAAGACCTTTTCAGCCTAAAAGCCTTTCCAACAGATTGGGCCTATGGAATCAAATCTTTTCAAGAAAGTAAATGAAGGAATAACTGTTTGGGGTTAGGTAAAAGCTCAAAATAAGTATATACAGGTTGGGTGCAGGCTTCAAGTAGCAGTGAATTATGCCATAGGCCTTAAATAAGATATATCCACAAAATTTGAGGTCAGAAAATACCACCATTGCCAATGAAAATAAAAAAGATTCAGCGTAATTCTAGGAATTAATCGAGCTAAAGAATTTAAGTATGCTTTTAATAACATGGAAGCATACATAACTTTTTTTTACCAAAAATATGAGAGACCAATTTGGAGTGTCTCTCAAGAATAAACTCTGAAAGACACCAACAAATGAAAATAATTGATTTACATGAAGTAAAAGTTGGACTGGGTAAGCTACAAAACATGTATCCTGGGCAAAGCATTTAGTTGCTCTGTGCCTTGGTTTCCTCCTCAGAAAATTAAAATTGAACTGAGTGTTCTTAAGTTCTGTTTTTATCTAAAATACAATGATTTAAAAAACATAAGCTAAACTGCATTTTTAGAAAAATTACAGAAAGCACTGACAAGGTTTTCTTTTTTTGGCATGATTGATCAGAAATACTGAAAAGAACAGCTCTGCAAGCCTTTGGTAGTATATATCTAGGATCCTCTAATGGGGGCTTATCAGGTTCCAGTCACTAAAACTCTGGTGTGCTCTGGTGAACAGGTGCCAGTTTCCAGGTCTGTCACAGATTCAGCTCCTATTATATACCTACCAAGCAAGGGCACAATTAGCTCTTCTGTTTTTCAGGTACCTTGGTATCTTGGAGTCCACACATAAATATTCTGATCACTATAAGAGTACACCCAACTATAAACTAATAAGCGAACATTTTGATTTATTTATTCTGTGGGTGTATCAACATAAATTAGTACTATGCTGAATTTATAAATCAACTTCATAAACTTGTGAAGATAACATGATCCTTGGTCAGAGATAACCCCACCAAACTACAAGTTTGACATGAGGTTCAATCTGAGCAGCAAGCCCTCCTCCATGATACCTCTGTAGCTTCAATACATATATTTTCTTTTAAAGGACTTTCCATCATCTAATAAAGGAATTTAAATTACTTGTTGCTTTTCACTATAGATATTAACCTAAAACAAATCCTATATATCTATGACCAACCTATTTAAAAGATGAACCACCTCCCAATGTCCTTATTTAATTAGCTTTGGATATAATTAAATCTGATGAAGATACAAGAATTTGAAAACATACCAAAATGTATCACTGTTTTAATGACCAGTATCTTCTGAAAGTACATAGCTAAAATCTGTAGATTATAAAGATACTTTAAGGTAATATTAAACTACAAGAACTTAAACCAAATAAAAGAGCATGAGATGACAGAGATTTGAGGAAGACAACCTGATGAGACAGAAGATACTAATTCTGAAGACTGGCAATTGCTCCCTAATCACTTTGTTCTTGAGCTGAAAACACAAGCTATACACCATATAAATCTTGGTGAACAGGTAACATAAATTTTTTTTTTAATGCTAAAAATGTGAAATATGGTCCTGGCTGGTAGCACAATGGATAAGGTGCTGGCCTGCTAACCCAAAGGTCGCTGGTTCGATTCCCAAGCAGGTTGTAAGCCAGGTCTCCAGCCAGGTCTGTGGCTAGAGGCAGGTGAAAGGCAACCATACATTGATTACATTGATTCTTCTCTCCCTCTCTGCCTCTTTCCCTTCCCCTCTCTCTGGAAATAATAAATATAATCTTTAAAAAAAAATGTGAAATATAACTTTATGTGCTTCTGTTGTATCACATTAATAAACATGTTATTGAAAAGCCATTCCAGACTAAATGGCATAAAAAGACATGGGGTGGCATATATAAATATATAATAGTTCTGATGGGTTGAAATTAAATGATTTTAAAAACAACAACTGTGTATAGTGGGTGAATAAGATTAAATTCACAGAACTCATTTTAACATAATAAAAAGGGGTTCAACCTACTTTAATGGTAACTTTAACAGCTACCATGACAAGATGAGTGCATTCTTCTGTCCAATTGTTTACAGTACATCCTCCAAGCTGTAATATAGCTTGATTTAAAGCAGTTTTCCCAGAGACATCTAAACAAGAACAGCATGCAACCAAAGGCTCATACTCCACTCTGTAAATGAAAATGAGCTACATGAAGTTGTTATCTCATATACTGAGAAAGCAACTTATAGAATTTTAAACCTGAGGGTGACATCACATGGTATTTTAATTTTTTATTTATAAATTTTGTAATAAAAATCATCATTTCCTAAATCTGGAGTTGCAATTAAGGAAAAACAACAAAGTTATCATTATACTCTCACCTAAATGAAGTCAGGTTCCCAGGGCCCACTCAAACTCTTCCTCCACTTGTCACTTCCTATGATTGGCAAGACTCACTGAACACATGCACTACAAAGTCTACCACCACTGCACTAAGTTAGGAACTAAATTAGACTTTCGTGTCATTCAGAAATTGATTCAAGCAAAATAAAGTGCTCCATTTTTTAACATCAAGTTAAAATTTAAAAATTTTTAAAAGTTTTAAAGTTCTTACCTGAATTTACTTTCAAATACTCCAAAAGTAACTCTATCACCTGTCTGCAAAGTCTGGGAAAGGCCATTCTGCATTTTTTCCTCATTAACAAAGGTGCCATACTTAGAATTATCTCTTATTGTCAATGTAGGGATTTGATGTGTTTGACTCTGAAAAAAAAAAATCAACAAATAATTTAAAGTGTTTTACCAGTCACTAATATTCAACAATAACATTTTTCTATGCCTTTAAGACTAGAAACACTTAAATATCACTTAACAGATCCAGTTATCTGCTGATATACAGTACTTGCTAAAAATAATGGTTTACCTTCTTATTACCACCAGTATTATCAAGAGCACAGCTGTTTGTAGATATTTTTAGTACTTTTATCCACCAAATTTGTAATTAAAACCAACCAATCGAAAAAAAACTCAAAGCCATTCAAAGGAAGTTGTATGGTATAACTAATAGCTGTTTTCCCTAATAAAACAAATCAGTTCCAACTGTGCAAACCCACCCTGAATGGGGAATACCTGCCTTTACAGGGCTACAAAACCCTTTAAAGCAGGAGCCATGAGCATCTATCTGTTCACTGCTCCATTCCTAGACTTGGCACACGGTAAGCATTCAATGAATGCTTAAGTAAATTAAT
The DNA here is from genome assembly GCA_004026585.1 of Noctilio leporinus. Taxonomy (NCBI): domain Eukaryota; kingdom Metazoa; phylum Chordata; class Mammalia; order Chiroptera; family Noctilionidae; genus Noctilio; species Noctilio leporinus. The sequence continues at coordinate 49,362 of PVIW01009322.1, forward strand.
GTAAATATGTTCTACTTCCTCTGAGTTTCTAAATCATTAAATTGTAAATTACTGGACCAGAAACTTCAAGTATCAAAATAATCAAATACCACTGGTACGGCTGCCAAAATGTATTTAATTTTTTAATATTAAAGAAACCTCACAGCTTTATGAAGTGACACATCCTGCAAACTCTCCCACAAACAGCAAGGCAATCTTTTGGTATCCGACCCCTGATTGTGAGCCAGTGAAATACAACCAATAACACACCAGGCCCGTCCTGGAAAAGCCGGCGGTTAACGTGGCGTGACTGCGACTGACTGACTGATCACTTCCAAGGAGGATGCCACAGTTTTTCCTTCCAACCACGTACTCCACACCTGTCAGAAGTCTGTATGGTTCTAGAATTAAAGAGAAAACTAATAAATGTACACATACACATATACGCGTGTAAATTTATTGAAGTAAAGGTACTTCAATAGCTTAATGTTGCCATTGGAATGTTAATGCACTCATAAATAATGTTTTTCCAGTTCAGCCTCACTGAAAGACACAGAAGACTGCCTAGATGGAAAACCACACTGAGCAGCCTAAACAACCTCCGTTCACATCTAAATGTAAGACGTTAATCTTCCTATGAACACCCCCGGTTTGCCCCGCGTCGCCGCACGCAGTTCAAGGTCAAGGTGCTCCCTTTGGCGCTTGATGGATGGACTCAGCAGCCCCTCCGGAAATAGGACGTGAAACCACGGTCACGAAAAACGCCGAATACCACGGGAACTCGCGGTACAAGAGGATGAAGAGGGGGAGCCCAAGCAGCGTGCAGGGTGCCCACTGTCCCCACAGGTGCCCAGCCCCATCGCCTTGAGGCGCACAACACAGTCACCCAAGTCCCGGGTGTTCTGAACACAGGCCTCCGTCACCTCAGCTTCTCACAGAGAGCGCCTGTCTCCTCCGGCTGGACTCGCCACAGCCGACATCAGAAACTCATTCGGCTGGCCCCCCCACACGCAGGGGCGCCAGTCACCGGAGCCGCGGGTCCACATTCAGGACACCGCGGATCCAGGCGGTGCCGCACCTGGGGATCCCCAGAGCCGCCCTGCCGCCACACCCAATCTTCCCAAAGCCTTGCCTCCGCGCACGACTCAGCGCTCCCTCGGTAGATTCTCCTCCCTCCTCCCGCCTCCCGCCGCCGCCGCCGCCACCAGAAGAAGGCAAGACGGATGGGACTTATCGGGAAGCGCTTCTCAGACCCTCTCCCCTGGCCTGTTCCTGGGAAATCGGCCCTCGATCACCTCTGTTTTTCCTCACCTCTGGCTGGGCCCGCGTCGGGGAGCAGCTTCCACATGGTTCCGATCTGAAAGTCCGAGCAACCTGTACGGCCAAACCGCCAGCGAACTCTCGGGCTTCTTCCCGCGGCGTTTGGAACTGCGCCTGCGCAGATCGGAGAGCGGCAGGGTGCCTAGTCCCCACCTGGTGGCTAGGAGGAAGTAACGCAATCTCTACAGAAATACGCTGTATTTAAGGGCTTGGAAGTATGGATCCGTTTTGAGGTGTTCGCCAATATTAGGTTATCCGATTGGGAATGGAAATAGCTTTAAACGTTAACGACAAAGCAATGTAAGGAAACTTAGTACTTAAAGACACTAAGACACTAACCACTTAAGGCAATTCCATGTGTTAGCAATTTCCTTAAATTGCAGTCACTCCTTTGTGTGGATCCTAATGATGGTGATGATGATTATAGTGATTATAGAAGATCAGTATTTCACCCCGTCATCTCATTATTTTCACTCCTTTTTAAATTCAAATCAACTTCTCCTCTGTTTCATCCTGTTACACTTATCTAATCAGGAACTGAATTCTTTCATTTGGATCTAATTGGTGCAGGCTCTGCTCCTCCTCCAGGAGCCCCTAATCCTTCACCACCTCTTCCTGAACCAATCCATTCCACGTCCTGCACGCGACAAAGTGAACACCCTAAAACACACTCTTAATCGTAGAATTTCTGGTTTTCAAAAGCATTCTGTAATGTAAGGAGAGGAAAAAATGTCACTTAGGAAGTGTCTGTTATGAACATAGATGCAAAAATCCTAAATACAAAATTAGCAAATTGAGTCGTGATAAATAAAAAGGATAAATATGACTAAGTGGAGTTCATTCCAGAAATGGAAGAGTGCTTGTTATCACCAGGATAAGAAAGAGAAAGGGAGAGAGGGAGAGAGAGAGATGTCTATATTGGTAGTTGTAGAAAAAGCATTTCATAAAATTCAACATCCATTCATAATAAAAGAAAAAAACCTCAGCAAAGTAAGACTAGAGGGATCATCATTGATCTGATAAAAGGCATTTTTGAAAAGGCTAGCTTACATTGTACTTAAGGTGAATTCTTGAATATTTCCCCTGGCATTAGGAATGAAACAAGGACATATTTGCTCTTGCCACTTATTTTCAACATGACATTAGATGCCCTACCAATGCAATAAAGGATAAAGAGAAAACACATATGTATTAAAAAGGAAGCAGCACACTAATGTTATTCACTAAATACATGATTGTGTATGTTGGAAATTTAAAAGAATCTACTGGCAAACTATTTGAATTAAGTGAATGTAGTAAGGTTACTGGATACAAAGTCTACATACAGAATTTAATTGTATCCTTTATTCCAGAAAATAAATATAAAATGACATGTGTAAAATAGATCATTGTAATAGCACCAAAGTCATCAATACTTAGTAATAAATCTACCAAAAAATGTGATATAAAGCATTATCAACAAAAATTAAATCCTAAATATTTATACCACATTCATGGATTATTAAGATGTCATTTCTCCCCAAATTTGATTCAGTGCAATTCAATGTCTCTGAAAATAATGAGTGAAAATCAATAGGTAGATTATAATATATACGGAAATGCATAGACTTAGAATAGTTAAAGCAATTTTGAAGAACAGCTGAGGTACTTACACTACCAAATAACAAAAATACAGTTATACAGTTTAAGTCTCTGTTCTATTGACACAAAGATAGAAAATAGGCAAATGATCAAAATAGAAAGACCCTAAAAAGATCCATACATAAAATATAATTTAATCTTCAAATAATAACACAAACTGAGCAATGATGAAAAGGTTGTGTTTAGTTTGTTTTTCCAATAAGGATCCTAGGGATACTGATAAACACTGCAGAAGAAATGAAGACTGACCCAATAGCTCACATACATATCAAAAAAAAAAAAAAGTCTCTATACCCAAAGAATCCTGAAACACCAATTCATAAGAACCTATGCACACCTATGTTCATAGCGGCACTATTTACAATAGCCAAGTACTGGAAACAGCCTAAGTGCCCATCAATGGATGATTGGATCAAAAAACTTTGGTACATATACACAATGGAATTCTATGTAGCAGAAAGAAAGAAGGAACTTGTACCCTTTGCA